>JAVJIF010028833.1:0-57053 GCA_038442645.1 Agave tequilana | reverse complement strand
GCTAGGTTTAATGCCAACCGTTCGGGTGTGAAGTTAATTTCTCATCGGATGAGGCAGAAGGCTTCCGATAGGATGGAGGGCAAACGGGTCCGTGTTCCTGGCATAGAGGAGTTCATCGCTGTAGATGACAGCGGGGCTTCTGATGCGGGGAGCCCTTTCTTCGAGGCGGGGATGAGGGTTGATGCCCATGAAGCTGATGCTCGTGAAGCCGGATCTGGTGTAGTGGGGACAGCTCCCTCACAACATGTGGAGGAAGTGGAGGAAGAGGACTCTGATGTCCACTTCAAAAGGAAGCGTGGGAGTGGATCCCGTAGGAAGTCGTCGGCAAAGAGGCCCCGTCGCCAGACTCCTACCATCGTGGTAGAGGGTGAGCCCTCTGCTGCGCCTCCTTCTGCTGCTCCATTAGTGGCTGAGCCGTCGGTTGCTGAACCGACTACTGGTGATTGGCCTCCATATAAATATGCCTTCAGCGCACTTTAAATAACTCATCATTTGCTTTTTGTTGCAGGAGCTGAGGAGCATGGGGAGCAAGGGGACCAGTATGATCCTCTATTGCTTATGGAGCTGGAGGTGATGCGGCCGACATTGGCCCGTCGGGCGCTGGGACTTTCTAAAGGAGTCCTATGGCCTCCAGCTCTATCGGGGTGGTCTGCGGAGGAGTCGGCGAGCGGGCCCGGCTATCCGCGTTGAGTCTGGTAAGAACCTTTCCGATGGGACCCCCTGGATTCTGATGCGGCTGACGAGGTGCATCGCCTTCGGTAAGACTAAGATCCTTGGTCCCTCGCCTGTTTGCTGCGTCTCCTTTTTGACCTTGGTTTTGTTGCAGGTATTCGTCCCCAAGGTGCATCAGCTTCGAAAGAAGCGGCGGGTTTTCCCTGAAGGGTCAAGGGCGATATGAGCGCTTCGACCGGGGCAGACGCTGCTTGTGTTGGATGCGCTGTATGGCGACCTGCCTTTTTATCAGCCCAAATCAGCGAAGGTCCTGAGGTTGAAGGGCGTCAGTCCCGAGGTATCCTCACTTCCAGTTACATCAACGAGTGAGGTGCAGACTGTTTTGCCGAATACGGCATTGAGGGTGATTGTGAGCCCTACCTCTCCGACTTTGATTGTCGAGCCCTGTTCAGGAGTTGGTTGCCAGTCCTACCTCCACGGTGGCTGGCGTGCTGGTGTCGCTGAGGACTTCGCCGAGGTCACCTTTGGCTTGCCCTGCTGCTGTCGATGTTCCCGCGCTTCTTCTTCTGCGGCGGTGTCGACTGGGATGGTAGATTGCTCCGAGGTTGTCTCAAGGGTTGATGAAGCTGAGAATGACTTCATCGGTAATCTGGTCGACAGCTTCTATAACAGCTTGGAGCAGACTATCGGTCTCGTCTTGAAGGGCTCGCCTGTGCCATTCTCGAAGTTGAAGATGGTCCTCTCCCGTGGCATTGAATGTATCCGGGACTTTGAGGGTACCATCAAGCTGCTGCTTTAGAGCTCCTGGTAGATGACCTTGAGAAGGACGTGGAGGAATGGCGCCATTTCCATCGTTCCGACGCAGCGTCTTTGCTGATGACGGCTCACACGTCTTGTCGCCCAGAGGCGCGAGGCTCAGCTCGCCGCTCAAGAGGCTGCTGAGGCTATCTCCTCTGACTTGAGGTCCTTGGAGACAGAGGAGGCAGAGGTTGGGAGTGCAATTGACGCTTCCAACAGTGCTCTTCTTGATACTGAAGATAAGGTTAAGAGGGCTGAAGAGGATGATCCGAAGGCAAATCTCCTCTTATCCAAGGCTACACAGATGCGTCATGAAGAGGCTGCGCGGCTTGAGCAGCTCAGGCTCGGAGTGAGGAACTGGCGCGGCAGAAGTCGTCACAGAGGGCGACTTTGGCGGAGGTCGAGGCTCGTCTGGTTCAAGCGGTGGACTTCGATGAGGCTGAGCTAAGATCACAGGCGCTGGCCCAGGCTGCTGATGACAAGGAGGACGAGGCTAGCTTCGCTCGGAGATCGGATCCGATCTTATCATGTACGCCTATAGGCTCCTCCATGTATCCCATCCCTTTTGGAATTTAATAAAATTCATTCTTTTGTCGTCTTTGTTTGTTTGGATAATGAGGCATGGCTGTCTGTTGGTTCAGAGGTCGCGATGACATAACCAATTGAGATGTTGCCAGTCTCGAGGTTAGCCCATTGCGGGGCTAAAAAGGGGAGATACTTGCCTTTTTGTAAATGTCAGCAAGCATCGAGATTGAGACTTAGCTTCTGCTGGTTCAGAGGTCGCAATGACATAACCAATTGAGGCGCCGCTAAGTTCAATGGTGGATGAAACTTGGCTATCTGCCAGTTCAGTGGTCGCAATGACATAACTGGTTGAGAAGCCACCAAGCTCAACATGAGTGATACTCGTCTTTTGTAAATGTCAACGAGTATCGAGACCTGTCTTTTGTAAAATGTCAACAGGACTCGGGATTGAGACTTGTCTTTTGTAAATGTCAACAAGCTCAAAATAGGTGATACGTATCTTTTGTAAATGTCAATAAGTATCGAGACCTGTCTTTTGTAAATGTCAACAGGACTCAAGATTGAGACTTAGCTGTCTGCTGGTTCAGAGGTCGCGATGACGTAACCCATTGAGACGCCACTAAGCTCATGGTAGATGAGACCTGGCTATCTGCCAGTTCAGAGGTCGCAATGACATAACTGGTTGAGAAGCCACCAGCTTAACAATGAGTGATACTCGTCTTTTGTAAATGTCAACGAGTATCGAGACCTGTCTTTTGTAAATGTCAACAGAACTCGGGATTGAGACTTAGCTGTCTGCTGGTTCAGAGGTCGCGATGACGTAACCAATTGAGACGCCGCTAAGTTCAATATAACAATGGAGTTTGGGAAAAGTCTCGTTTTCACGGGGAGAAACGAGGGAATCACTGTCATAGGTTTAATGTTACGTAACAGCGAGATATATGTGGTCCTACCATTCTATGGATGAGAATTGGTAAGTGATTTGGAGGTCTCATTATCTCGGGGAGAAACGAGGGGATTGCTGTCATAGGTTTAATGTTAACATAACAGCGGATATATGTGGTCCTACCATTCTATGGATGAGAATTGGTAGGTGATTCTGGAGAGGGAATCAAGTGGGAGCAGGTCCCTTGGGATTTTAAGCAACCCCAGCTATCAACAGGTTTGATATGGTTGGGGAAAGAGAGGCTCTCTTTGTGCGCATTCCGGACGCGCGGATCTCGATCAGAGGTGTAATGTTAACTTGATCGAGGGAAGATCCTTGATTAAGGATAGTACTTCTTTAAGAACTTGCCATTGATCGGCATCATGAGGAGGTCGCCTCTGCAGTTGTAAGGCGGTATGCTCCGTTTGAATAGACTGTCTCTATCACAAACGGTCCTTCCCATTTAGGCTGAATTTACCTTTGGTCTTATGCGTCATAATCATCGGTCGTCTGACGGCTAAGACTAGATCTCCTTTGTGGAAGACTCTCTGCTTGACCTTCTTATTGAAGGCTTTTGACATCCGAGCCTGATATAGCTCGATGTGTTGCTGAGCTTGCAGCCGCTTCTCGTCCAGGGATTCGAGCTCTTGAAGACGCAAGCGATCATTGTCTTCTGATGTCATCTTAGTAGTCAGGGCTACCCGCAATGATGGCACCTGATTTCCATGGGATGAGCGCTTCGCACCCATATACCAGGGAGAAAGGCGTATTGCCTGTCGGTGTCCGAACCGTAGTCCGGTAGGCCCAAAGGCATTCACCGAGCTTTTCGTCCCAATCTCGCTTGTTCGAGGAGACAAACTTCTTGAGCAGCTTGATGATTTCTTGTTAAATGCCTCTGCCAAGCCGTTGGCGGCAGGATTGTAGGCGGTTGAAGCCACATTCTGAATTCGGTATTTATCGCAGAACCGATAGAACCCTTGGCTTACGAACTGGGGACCATTGTCATGGATGATCCGTCTGGGTACACCAAATCGATGGATGACATGGTGTTTGATGAAGCTAACCAGATTGGAGGTTTTAACTTCGCCAACGGTGTGGCCTCTGCCCATTTTGAGAAGTAATCGGTTATTGCCAGGATAAACCGTGACCTCTTGCGAGAGGGACTGATTGCCCTACGACATCGACTCCCCATGCTTCAAATAGCCATGAAGCAACAGTAGGGTGGAGCAACTCCGAAGGTTAGTGTATGAAGTCTGCATGGACTTGGCACGCTTTACACCTTCGTGCATATTGGATGGCATCGGCTATCATAGTTGGCCAATAGTATCCAAGTCTGTGCAGCCTGTCTTTAGCTTTGGACCCGGCTGATGAGCGCCGCAAATGCCATCGTGCGCTTCTTGGAGCGCTTCTTGTGCCTCTGAATGAGAGAGACAACGGAGGAGGACACCGTCATATGAACGACGGTAGAGTGTCTTCAAAGTGGGATCATAGTAGAAACGGAGCGACCTTCGTCTGATGGACGCCGCTTCTTTGGGATCGTCTGAAAGCAGACCGTGCAGAGCGTAGTCAATGAGAGGGAAGCGCCAATCCCTCGGCTCAAGACCCACGGAGATATTATGGACCTCTTGAATCTTTAGCATATGCTTGGAGCATACGAGATGCCGGGTTGCACTGTGAGGTGATACTCGGTGTCGGCCGGTAAGGCTAGCGTTGTCGCTAATGCAGCGAGAGCATCCGCCTTGGTATTTTGAGATCGGGACACATGCCCGATGTAGAAGCCTTCAAATAGGTTAGCCAATTCGATGGCTGTATGATAATAAGGCATCAAGTCCTCATGGCGACTTCATATTCGCCTTTTACCTGGCTAATGATCAGCTTTGAATCGCCGTAAGCTTCAAGGTAGCGTACCCCCATTCCATGGGCGAGCTGGAGACCGATGAGCAGAGCATTGTATTCCGCTACATTATTAGAGCATGATTCTGTCAAGGAGAATGCTCTGGGAAGGATATGATCCCGGGGGAGATGAACACAACCCCCACTCCGGCAATAATTTTCCCTTTGGGGCCCATCCGCGATGCTCCGTCGAAGAACATCTGCCACACTTCCTCTGCTGAGGTTGCATTAGACTCGAAGACTTCATCAGGGATGTCTTCGTGAAGTTTTGAATGTTCTGGAACTGGGTGAGCAGCTAAGAACTCTGCAAGGGCCTGGCCTTTAACTGCCTTCTGAGGAGTAAAGGTCATGTCGTATTGAGACAACAGGAGTGCCCATTTAGCCAACCTTGAATTCAGCGACCCTGGCTTCGTCATGAGAAGACGTAAAGGGTTCACCCTGGAGATGACATGTATGTTTGGCCAACCAAATAATGTCGCGTCTTCTGGACAGCGAAGACGAGAGCTAAACACTCTTTCTCAATAGGATTGTAGCGAGATTCCGCTCCTATGAGAGTCCTGCTCAGATAATAAATGGCCTGCTCATGGCCATTGTCGTCCTTTTGAGCGAGGAGGGCGCCGAGGGAATAATCCAGAGCTTTTACATAAAGTAAGAATGGTTTCCCTGATGTAGGGGCCACTAAGACCGGAGGTTTTGTGAGATACCTCTTAATGTCTTCATAAGCTTCTTGACAAGCTTGGTCCCATATGAAGGCAGTACCCTTTTTCATGAGACGGTAAAGGGCTGGCAACGGCCTGAAAGATTTGCTATGAATCTTCTGATGTAGGCTAATCTGCCTTGCAAGCCTCGGAGCTCTTTGAGGTTCCTCGGTGGATGCATGTCCTGTATGGCTTTGACTTTGTTGTAAGATCACCTTAGGGGGGGTGAATAGGTGATGGCTAATCTAATGGTCACTTATGAACAAAAAATGCGGAATTAAAACTAAGTTGACCAAATTAAACTTCTTTTAATTAAACACTTATGTATACACAAGAGTGTTGCCGAATTCCCCTTGCGAGGCTCTGGACTAACTCCTCTAGATTCCCCTTGAATGGGTTAAGGTGCCGCGTTGGCTCTCTTGGTTGAATACTAGTGTTAACAACAATCCCAAGCAAGTATGTATATCAATTATGAGCACAAGGGAATATATCATGCATATATAAAATGAACACAATAAATTGAGTGCAAGATATAAAATAGAGACAAAAGAGAAAGAGAGCAAGAGTGAGCAATCGCAAACACAAAGGGTTTGTTTCGAGGTTCGAGCACACTTGCTCTACATCCCCGCCTTCGACACACGAAGGATTTCCACTATGCAAGATCCCACCGGATCTCTCCTCGGTGCCGCAACACCTACAAGCCCTCGGACTCCCAGTCCCTTACACACCACAAGCCCACGGCTCGTCGAGGCCGCACTCAAGCTACAAGTCCTCACTAGGACCCAACAACACCAAGTCCTCACTAGGACCCGAAACAAACCGCGAACACAACCGTCCGCCTTCTCAAAGAACAAAGATGAACTTTGGTGATCACAACTCTTGATCACCTAAATCCTCTCACAATAACACTCCTATAGAATGAATAGCTCAATGGATGCTCAAGTGTTTGTGTGAGAAAGCAAGGAAAGAATCTTGGTGAAAAACACAAGAAAATCTCTTTTACACTCTTGATAAAACTCTCCTTTTAATTGGAAGTATTGACTCTAATTTTGTGGAGAAAAACCCTTCAGAAAGACTGGGAAAAACTAGCTCTAAGGTCTCCAAAAATCTTGGCTCAAAATAATGACAAAACCCCCTTTTATAGAGGCCAGAAAAATCTGACCGTTGGGCTCTGTCAGAGCTACCGGTCGACCGGTCCGGTCGACCGGCAACGGTCAAAAATCCGACCGTTGCAGCCTCCGGTCGACCGGCCCCGGTCGCCGAGCAACTGGAGAAGAGAGTAAACTCTCTGTCGGTCGACCGGCCCGGTCGACCGATGTTTCCCGAGAGCAAAGCTCTCTGAAGCGGTCGACCGGCCCGGTCGACCGTTCTCCAGTGCACACTGGCGTGCACGTCGTGCACGTCCGGTCGACCGACCCGATCGACCGGCCTCTGTCAGTTCTGAAAAATCAGAACTGGCAGAACCAGAAAATAGGGATTAAGGATTGGTTTTTTTTTTTGGCTTAATAAAATCCCAGAAATTCACAGTAAATCCAGAAAAATAGTTTCAATCAAAATAAAAACTGTTTTTCTAAAAATATGTTTTTCTAAAACTTGTTTTTCCATAACTTCACAAAATACAAAAACAAGATATTTTGAACTTATAAAGCAAAGTGTGTATGGATATGATCCACCACACAATCAAGATGAAATATCTAGTTTTTGACATAAAGCACTAAACTTGTTTTGGTTAAAGGATATGTATATAAGAAATTACCAAAACCCAAAGTAGATATTTTGTCATAAGGAAAATCTCATCAAATACAAAACAAGATATACTTTTTAAAGCATAGTGTGTATGGATATGATCCACTACACAAATAAGATGAATATCTAGTTTTTGACATAAGGCTCTAAACTTGGTTTTGAAATATCAACATGTTTTTCCAAACTTTCATCAAATACAAAAACAAGATATACTCTAAAAGCATAGTGTGTATGGATATGATCCACTACACAATCAAGATGAAATATCTAGTTTTTGACAAAGGCTCTAAGCATGGTTTTGGATATAAGATATGTAAACTATGAATACCAAAAACCAAATTGTATTTTATCACAAATAAAAATCTTTTCTTAACTAGGAAAATCTTTTATGAAAATCATTCTATCAAGAGTTCTATCAAGAGTGTGTGTGTGATATAGACTTGAGCAATCCACCAACTATTCTATCCTTTACATTTTAACTAAAACAAAACAAAATCTTATACCTAGACACAAGTCTTCAACTTCTTGAAGTCTTCCCTTGAAGGCTTCTCATCTTTTTGACTTGGTCCAAAAGCAATCCACCGAGCTCATCTCTAGATGTGTTCTTGATGCATAGGCTCGTGAATCAACCGGTGCTAGCTTCCAACTTGTCTTTAAATCCTTTGTTGAAGCTCCACACCTACTAGATCTTGATAATGAATCTGTCACTATTTAAACACAAGATCATTAGTAATCATAACTTCATGAGTTGATCATCATCAAAACTAGGGTGATAGGCCTTTGGGCCAACAATCTCCCCCTTTTTGATGATGACAAAACTCATGACGTTATATATGCATGGATTAAAGTAAAGCTTCAAAGAAGCTCCCCCTTAACTCATGAATACAAAATAAATAATAAATATGATCATGAAGCACATGAATATGGATGCAAATATGGAGATTGCAACAAGCATAAATCAAAATCTTTTTACTCCTATTTGCATAAATCAAAACACATATGCATAAAGACAAATCTTAATTCCCTTAAGTAAGAAGGACAAATACTTCTCCCCTTAAGCAAGGAAATCATGCATATATATCAAAACGAAAACACAAATACTTCTCCCCCTTTTTTGTCAATCATCAACAAAGGGTTCAAAGTAAAGTCAAATCAACAAATTTTCTCCCCCTTTATGTCAAAAATAAAGAAGTCAAGGAGGGGCAATACAAATCAAAATTTTGAATTTTTCTCATCAAAACAAAATCTGTAATTTTATTTTATCAAAACAAATTTTGAATTTTCTCTTTGATATCAAATAAAAATATTGATACCATTTTAAAATCTAATGCATAAGCTTGAAAAATAAGATTTGAATTAAGCTTAGCATTAACAACACATGAAGAATTCGAACTAGTTAAATGAGAGTGTTTAACAACTAGTACGAAATCCTTCTATCAAGGAATAAATCTAAGGATTTTCATGAAATAGCAATGAAACACAAAACACTCAAACACTCTAATCTATAAAGTCCAAATAGTTTTCAAAAGAAGTGAGTGTACTAATGTTATGTGAAACATGGCATCATGAAAAATGGCAATAAGGTACAATATTCCTTAGAAAATCATAAACATCAAAATCATCTCACATTTTTTTTTTAAAATCATTGAAAACAAAATCTATATGTCAAGATATATGTATGTTTTGACAATACATGAAATATACATACATATCTCTTAAACTCAAGTGAGTCTATATGAATGGATTTGCATTGAAGGCAAAGACTCAAGAGTTATACATGTATATTTAAGGTTTGGCAAAATACACATATACATGAAATAAAAGGCACATGATCATAAATCAAATCCAAAGGTGAACATAAGTTTAAATATGTATGAATCATCAAAACTAAGCAATACAAGTACATTTCAAGGGTTCAAATAAGCATTTAAGCACACTTACTAATAGATCTTTTGAGGCCCATGATATGTTCAAGTATAAATCCTAGTGTTGACAAAAACTAACATATAAACTAATATTCGAATCATGAAGCATTAAATTTTAAGAAAAATTGAATCATGTGACAATCTCAAAACTATTTGAAGAATACATAACTAGTATAAATTGTTTTTGAAAACTAGTTAAAGATCCTTCAAATATGTCAAATCATATGTTTTTCATGAATGAGACTAAGTACATAGAAATCCAAGCACTCATAGTCCATAAAGCTCATAAATATATTTTTGAATAAAGATGAGTGTTCAAAGGTTATGTAAATAGCATTTTCATGAAAGTAGTCATTCAAGCTCAAAAAGATCATAAATCACATTTGTTTTACACATGTTTTAATTTTTAATACAAATCAAAAACATAAAAAAAATCATCAATTTTTTTATTATTTATTTAAAATACTAATCTTCATGGTATATGTATGATTTATCCAATTCTAACAATATGCATACATATCCCAAATCTAAAAGAGTCCAATATATATGCATGAAGGCAAATGACTCAAGGGTATACATGTATATTTATTAGATTTGAATTAAACACACATATACATGAGGTAAGATCAAAGATAGGTATAACAAGTATAAATGACCGAATCATCAAAACTAGCCTATACACATGCATATAGTGGATACAAATGAGCATGAAGTCCAAATATATATGAGTCAATTGTAGTTCACTATACATATATGTATAAATGCAAGTTTTGACGCATTCTACATTTAAGCATGTAAATGCCACATGAAGCACATAAAATCTTAAAACATGAACATGCTATGAATGATATTATGAAAATAAAAGTATGTACATAAATAAAATAGGAGTTTAAAAATTGTTACCAACTCCAAAGCTCCTAACATGGTGGTTGATCCACCAAGCTCCTTGATAGCGATGCAACCCAAAAGTATGTCCATCATGTCCAAGTGCATCCACTACCAAGGTACCATCCCTCTCACGTTTTTGTGAGAGCCCTCACCTACATCACAAGCAAAAGGTGGGGGTTTTGGTACCCATATTTTCTTGGGTCCTTTGGGGTTAGCTTTATTATAAGGAACCCAAAATCCTTTAGACATAGCAAAATATAAGTTATGCTTCTTATCAAAACAATATTTTGCTAAATGGCCTTTGCGACCACAATGTGTACAAGTGTACACCCTATCATGATGCTTATGAGTGTGATTGTGATCGTGATGTGCAACATAAGCATGAGCATGATGTGTATGTGCATGAGCATGGGGAACTTGTTTCTTTTGAAACAAAGATTCCAACTTAGAATGATTGAATGCACATGTGCTCAAATTAGAGCTCAAATTATCTATCTTATTTTTCAAATTCTTAATCTCATTAGTTGTGGCATGTAAAGCATGGTGAGATAAAGAATCATTTTTCTTTTTCTTTTGAACAACATTATCCTTTTCTTTTTCAACAAATTTTCTTTTTAAAGATTTATTTTCTTGAAAATGATTTCCTTTTGTTTTTCTACCAAATCAATCTTATCCTTCAAAATCATATTTCCTTCACATAGAACATTCAATTTAGACATTAAGGAAATATTCTCATTTTCAAATCCTCATTTTCTTTTTCTAAACATGCAAGTTTATTTCTAAAAGAATCATTTTCTACATGCATGCAATCAATGTTCTTTTTCAAATTCTTGTTATCTTTTTCCAAACATGCAATGTTATTTCTAAAAGAGTCATGTTCTACATGCATGCAAGCAATATCCTTTTTCAATTTTTATTTTCCTTTTTAATTATGTCATATCTCTCAAGCAATAATTGGCATAAAGAATTTATCTCATCATATGACATAGTAGCATCCTCATCCTCGGATTCGGAAGTTACCTCAAGGGGGTTATCCCCTTGGACCATGTAGCACTTGTTGGAGGTGTCGCTTCCAACATCCGAATCGCTCCCGGCATAATATAGATCCTTTTCGCCAAGGGAGGTGATGATGTTCCAAGCTACAAAAGCCGATTCAATGTTAGAAACCCTAGATAAATAATCATCATTTAGGGTACATTTAAGAGCATGAAGGGCTTTAGCATTAGCCTCAATATTCTTACCATCTATACAATATGCATTATTAGTAGTGGCAAGATATACACTAAGGCCAAGTCCTTTGAGGAACAAAGACATCTTAACCTTCCAAATTTGGATGTTAAGAATATCAAAGGTGGGTGGTGACATGAAGTCCATGGTGAGGTGTGTGTGTATGATAATATTGTGATAGCCTAAAAGAGGATCTTTAACTCTTAGGTTGTTAGACCCAATATCAAGAGCACTAGCTCTGATACCAATTGTAAGATCACCTAGAGGGGGGTGAATAGGTGATGGCTAATCTAATGGTCACTTATGAACAAAAAATGCGGAATTAAATCTATTATGACCAAATTAAACTTCTTTTAATTAAACACTTATGTATAACACAAGAGTGTTGCCGAATTCCCCTTGCGAGGCTCTGGACAAACTCCTCTAGATTCCCCTTGAATGGGTTAAGGTGCCGCGTTGGCTCTCTTGGTTGAATACTAGTGTTAACAACAATCCCAAGCAAGTATGTATATCAATTATGAGCACAAGGGAATATATCATGCATATATAAGATGAACACAATAAATTGAGTGCAAGATATAAAATAGAGACAAAAAGAGAAAGAGAGCAAGAGTGAGCAATCGCAAACACAAAGGGTTTGTTTCGAGGTTCGAGCACACTTGCTCTACATCCCCGCCTTCGACACACGAAGGATTTCCACTATGCAAGATCCCACCGGATCTCTCCTCGCTGCCGCAACACCTACAAGCCCTCGGACTCCCAAGTCCCTTACACACCACAAGCCCACCGGCTCGTCGAGGCCGCACCTCAAGCTACAAGTCCTCACTAGGACCCAACAACACCAAGTCCTCACTAGGACCCGAAACAAACCGCGAACACAAACCGTCCGCCTTCTCAAAGAACAAAGATGAACTTTGGTGATCACAACTCTTGATCACTTAAAATCCTCTCACAATAACACTCCTATAGAATGAATAGCTCAATGGATGCTCAAGTGTTTGTGTGAGAAAGCAAGGAAAGAATCTTTGGTGAAAAACACAAGAAAATCTCTTTTACACTCTTTGATAAAACTCTCCTTTTAATTGGAAGTATTGACTCTAATTTTGTGGAGAAAACCCTTCAGAAAGACTGGGAAAAACTAGCTCTAAGGTCTCCAAAAATCTTGGCTCAAAACAATGACAAAACCCCCTTTTATAGAGGCCAGAAAAATCTGACCGTTGGGCTCTGTCAGAGCTACCGGTCGACCGGTCCGGTCGACCAGCAACGGTCAAAATCCGACCGTTGCAGCCTCCGGTCGACCGGCCCGATCGACCGAGCAACTGGAGAAGAGAGTAAACTCTCTGTCGGTCGACCGGCCCGGTCGACCGATGTTTCCCGAGAGCAAAGCTCTCTGAAGCGGTCGACCGGCCCGGTCGACCGTTCTCCAGTGCACACTGGCGTGCACATCGTGCACGTCCGGTCGACCGACCCGGTCGACCGGCCTCTGTCAGTTCTGAAAAATCAGAACTGGCAGAACCAGAAAATAGGGATTAAGGATTGTTTTTTTTTTTTGCTTAATAAAATCCCAGAAATTCACAATAAATCCAGAAAAATAGTTTCAATCAAAATAAAAACTGTTTTTCTAAAAATATGTTTTTCTAAAACTTGTTTTTCCATAACTTCACAAAATACAAAAACAAGATATTTTGAACTTATAAAGCAAAGTGTGTATGGATATGATCCACCACACAATCAAGATGAAATATCTAGTTTTTGACATAAAGCACTAAACTTGTTTTGGTTAAAGGATATGTATATAAGAAATTACCAAAACCCAAAGTAGATATTTTGTCATAAGGAAAATCTCATCAAATACAAAAACAAGATATACTTTTAAAGCATAGTGTGTATGGATATAATCCACTACACAAATAAGATGAATATCTAGTTTTTGACATAAGGCTCTAAACTTGGTTTTGAAATATCAACATGTTTTTCCAAACTTTCATCAAATACAAAAACAAGATATACTCTAAAAGCATAGTGTGTATGATATGATCCACTACACAATCAAGATGAAATATCTAGTTTTTGACAAAAGGCTCTAAGCATGGTTTTGGATATAAGATATGTAAACTATGAAATACCAAAAACCAAATTGTATTTTATCACAAATAAAAATCTTTTCTTAACTAGGAAAATCTTTTATGAAAATCATTCTATCAAGAGTTCTATCAAGAGTGTGTGTGTGATATAGACTTGAGCAATCCACCAACTATTCTATCCTTTACATTTTAACTAAAACAAAACAAAATCTTATACCTAGACACAAGTCTTCAACTTCTTGAAGTCTTCCCTTGAAGGCTTCTCATCTTTTTGACTTGGTCCAAAAGCAATCCACCGAGCTCATCTCTAGATGTGTTCTTGATGCATAGGCTCGTGAATCAACCGGTGCTAGCTTCCAACTTGTCTTTAAATTCTTTGTTGAAGCTCCACACCTACTAAGATCTTGATAATGAATCTGTCACTATTTAAACACAAGATCATTAGTAATCATAACTTCATGAGTTGATCATCATCAAAACTAGGTGATAGGCCTTTGGGCCAACATTTGTCTGGGTCCAGATGGATCCCTTTTGATGTGACAATGAACCCAAGGAATTTGCCGCTGGACACTCCCAAGAAGGATTTCGTCGGGTTCATTTTCAGCTGATGAGCCCGCATTATGTCGAACATCGTTTTCAGATCACGAAGATGTTCATTTTTGCTGCGGCTTTTGACGGCAATGTCGTCAACATAGCATTCCACCGTCTTTCGGAGATGATCGCGGAAGATCATGCTCATCGCCCGCTGGTAGGTTGCTCCGGCGTTCTTCAGTCCGAAGGGCATTACAGTGTAGCAGTATACCCCTAATGGCGTTCGAAAAGAAGTATGCTTCTCGTCATCATGATACATCTTGATCTGGTTATACCCTGAGAAGCCGTCCATGAAAGACATCCTCTCTAATCCGCATGTGTTGTCGATCATGACATCGGTGATCGGCAGTGGGAATTCATCTTTGGGACAGGCCATATTGAGATCACGGTAGTCGATGCAGATTCGTATTTTCCCATTCTTCTTGAGGACGGGGACTATGTTAGCCACCCAATCTGGATGTTGTTCCTCCCGGATGAAGCCACAAGCATTGAGCTTATGAACTTCGGCTTCAATAGCCTCCATGATGTTTGGGCGGAACCGACGTTGTTGCTGCTTGACTGGCCTAACGTCGGGCTTGATGTTTAGACGGTGCATAGCGACCTGTGGATCAAGTCCGGGCATGTCTTCATAGCTCCAGGCGAAGACATCTATATACTCTTTCACGAGCATTATCAATTCTTCCTTTTCGATAAGTGATAGGCTTTCACTTATGAAAATAGGCTTGGGGTGATCTTGACTACCCAAGTTAACCTGGATCACCTTGTCTTCGGTAGGTGGCTCACGCAGCTCGAACCGCTTTTCCCATTGGAGACTTAATTGCTGGGCCCAAGGTTCCTCATCAGCAGCGTCCGCAGGTTCCAATTGACTGCCTGAAGTCATATTCACAGTGAGGTCTTTGAACATTCCTCCTATGCTGATGTCAGAGTCCCACTCAGCAGATGAACCCGACTGTGATGGAATTGGCTCGTCGTCTTTGACCTGAACCGTTACTGACGATGTGGGTGTAACATAACCCAACCCCCTGCGTGTACTATCATAGTAATTTGCAGGTTTCCCTCTTGGGATGGAATTACGCATCAAGCTGCGTCTTCCTTTTCCGAAGTTTAGGCCCGCTCCCTGCTTCAGGTTGTAACCCATCTTCTTCATAATATGGCGCGCTGATGGCGCGTAATGAAAGAACTGTGGAGCATCCGACTCTGAGCTTGAGTCTGTAGTTGAGAATCTCCCTGGTCGGGCTCTGCCGAAGATTATCGGCGCCTGACCTTGCTTGGACGGAGGGACTACCAGCGTGGCCCCTTCTACGGCTTCCACAGATGTGTTAGCCACACTCGGCTCATGTACGAGCGTATGAAGAGAGCCATCCATAATGGATTTAATCGACTCGATGCTCGCAGGATAATCAAAAGAGATACTGTCATTAATTACCCATTCTCCCTCTTCATCGGAATGGATATTACATTGGGGGTCATTAAAGCATGCTACAATTGGTTCGCCAATCAAAATGGCTGGCATGCCTGTTTCGGATTCTGAATCCGCCTCATTGCCACTTTCATCATCGTCTGGCAATGGTTGTGCAGGCGTTCCGTCGGCCTCTTGATACAAGAGGGCGTCGGTGAAGTAGTTTTCCACCCCCTTGAAGGGTTGCTTTTCAGCGAAGACAGTTCGTACTGTCGCATCATCTTCAACATATTTGAAGCACTGATGGAGAGTGGAAGGAACGATCCAGTTGGCATGGATCCATGGTCGTCCCAGTAACAGGTTGTATGATGTGTCAGCGTCGATGACATAGCATGTCACCTCTGACTTCAGGCTTCCGATTCTGCAGCGGAGCCGAATCTTTCCAAGCGGATGGCTGCTCCCCGGCGTTGAAACCATATATTGTAGTGGTGGTTGCGGACAACCTGTACAATGGTATGCCGAGGAAATAGAGGAGCCTTTTGGGGATGATGCTGAGTGCAGACCCCGGATCGACTTGTACTCTTTCAATGCATGTTGAACCGATATATCCGGTATAGTACAGAGGTCGATCATGCTTGTTGTCTTTGAGAAGCATATCTTCCGCCGTAAAGGTAATAGCAGGCACTTTGGACTGTGCGTGATGGCACTCTGAGCAGGAAGGCTGCATCTCATCACCAGGAACCTCAGGCATGTATGTCAGAAAGGACTCCGAGTCGGCCAGCGCATCTCTGAGTGCCTCTCTTATCTCTTTAGAGAGACGAAGGAGCTCGTGTATTGTGATACGAGCCGGGATATTGGCTAAGTGGGCCAATATATCAAAGCGAAAGGGCGTGGCTAACCCTTGGCCTGGCGGTTTCTTCAACACATGGTCGAACCGCACTTCCTTAGGCTTCTCCTTCCCTTTGGTCAGGACTGGAGTGGATGCCGGCATTGGTACTGACGTCGTTTGCTGTTGTATCTCGTCAGTAGACTTGTCATACTGCTTTAAGTATGATCTTCCAGACCGGGTGCCTGTCTGTTGAGGTGCATCTGCCTGCGTTGTACAGGCATGCTTCTCTTCTTCTGAATCGCTGAGGGAAGCCGAAGTAAGATTACCATCATCTGGCAGGACAGAGATGACATTGCAGGACTTGCCCTTTTTGCTGGAGTCCTTTGACGTCCGCTGTACGTCTCGGACGAGGTCAGGGTGTATCCACATAACTTCCCCTGTCTCCAATGTCAAGGGGACGAGACCCTTGTCAACTTTAGCTATGGTTGAAGAATGCTTGACTTCCAACCGCGGTGTGGGGGCTGGATAGGGCCCGTCGGGAACTGTGACCTTCTGAGCAGTACCGAACTCAAGAGTCACCATATTGGCAGTGACTTTCTTCTGTTCCGTCTTCAATGTGAGGACTCCGGCGTCGACCAAAGCTTGAATTCTATCCTTGAGAACATAGCACTTGTCAGTAGGATGGTGGATCATCCTGTGGTAGAGGCAGTATTTAGGGTCGTTTGTACGCCCTATCTCATTGGGACGCCGAGCATCCGGTAGCTTCATTTTGTTCCCTTTGTGGAGCAGATGGAATATCGTGACCACCTGATCATCTCTGAAGGAGTACTGCTTCGGAGGAAACTTGGGCTCTTGGCTGTTGACGCCACTCTTCTTGGCCTTTGACTGCATGTCCCCGGTCAGCTCGACGGACATAATTTCCTTCCCTTTAGCTTGGGAAGACTGCGGGAGATCGCTACGCCCTTTGTTGTTCGCGCCCCATTTGCTTCTAGGGGCGGATGGCTCGAACTTCTTAGCCGATTTCTCGGCTATCTCAGCTTGTTCGACCAATTCCTTCCAAGTATGGGCTTTGACAGCCCCCATGCGGACTTCTACTTGATCCAAGAAGTTGTGCCTGCATGTCTGTAAGAGCATAGGTAATGGCATCCCTGCTGGGCACATCAGAGATAGATTTCTGAACCGCTCAATGTATTCACGGACAGATTCGCCTTTCCTCTGCACAGTGGAAAGGAGCTTGTCCATGGTCACTTCGGTGTCATCCTCATAGAAGCGAGAGAGGAACCGAGTTTCCAGGTCGACCCAGGAATTGATAGAGTCTTGAGGAAGGCTTCGGAACCAGTCGAATGCCACCCCTTTCAAGGTGCTGATGAACAACCTAGCCATGATGGCGTCGTTGTTTAGAACATTACCGGTCTGGGACCGGAAATAGTAGATGTGCTGATTGGGCGAGCTCTTACCATCATACGTATGCAACGTTGGTGGTTTGAACTTTGGCGGATATGGCACCGAATCCCACTCCAGCGGATAAGGACGGACTGCCCCTACCTTCTTTAATTCATCCCTCTGAGCTAGGGATGCGATTTGAGCTTGAAGGCCTTTAAGGACTTCGGCATCCAGGGAAGAGCCTCCCTTAGATTTCTCCGTCTTGGGCGGATCATTGCTGAGATGTCCCTCCTCGTCATGATTACTCCCGGTATCATCATTCCGGTTGCTGAGGAGCTGAGCGAGCATCTGTTGAATATTGTCCAGGGCCTCTTGCTGAGTTCTAGAGGTCTGCTCCTGAGCTTCCAAACGCTGACGAAGATCGTCATTGGCGTTATCGGCCATATTAACCGATGCTTTGTCCGTTCGCACAGAACTGACTGTTGCTGAAGAGGCATACCCGCTGTCTTCATCTTCTCCATCAGATGATTGGGGTGATCGCCTGGACTGTGGCGAGATCAGGGCCTTTGAGGAAGAAGGCTGCTCATAATTATAGGGTATCGCTACCCTGGATCTGGTGTTTCAGAAAACACCTTCTTCGCGCACCAAGACTTCACCTAAGCCCGGGCTATAATCTGGATCTGGGGAGCCGAAAGGGGTATCATCAGATGTATGACCTCCCTGTGTCGCTCTCGTCCTCTTCCGGTCATGTTGACGAACGCGAAGGCTGGGCCTCGTGAAGCACTCCTTTCATGATGCTTCTTTATGGCACGTGCGGACAACCGGTCAAACACCGATTGACGGTGCGGAGGTGCCACCTTGATTGGATATTGCCGACAATGGGCTGAATGGATTGTCACAAGTCGGCATCCTCTTTGACAACACGGGGAAATGGTTTGGAGAGACTCCAATTCCCACTTGTTTGCCAAGAATTGTCGCAGGTTAGGCTCAACAGAGCCTGAATAACCCCGTGGAGAGGCCTTTCTGGAGCGTACAAGGGATGATGCTCCGTTCTTCTTATCCCTGCAGAAGGGATTAGTACTGAATAGTACTTTGGCGCTAGCTTTGCCGACAGGTGCGAGCTTAGTGCCTGATGAATTGGAGAGCGGAGCACGCTGTGGTGCTTTGCCCGCTATTCTGCTGCGAAGGGGATCGACCTCAGATAACACTGCGGTCTTCGCCTTGCGGCCGCGAACCCAGTGAATTTGTTATGGTACAATAGCTTCGCTTGTGCGAGCGAGGCTAACAGGAGGCTTTGCTGCCCTTGATTCAGGTGACGGTATGATTGCCGTCATGACTTCATGGCTGGCAGCATTGTCAGGGCAGATGGGCATCTTACCCTTTTCTTCGCGGGAGAGGGGCAGTCTCGGCATGACTACTCCGGGAGCTTTGGTTGAAGACTCCTGTTTAGGCTTCCATATCAGCCTTGACAGAGGACGCCTAGGTTCGCAAGGAACCTGAATAGCCACAAGCGGGGCTGTGGGGTGCTGGCAAGATTCTGCCTCTGGTTTCTGATTTGAAACCTTGGTCATGAAGACCTTCCTGTGCTTCCGTGCTCGAAGCGTCAGGCCACCCCCAGAGAGGACTTCTTCAAATCTTCCTTGATCGATCTGGATAACCAGGTTCTCAAAAGTGCAGGATCTGGGCTGCGGGCATGTTTCCTTATTGCGCCAGAGAACTGCGGCAGGCTTGCAGAGAACCTTTTTCGTCTCCGCAGAGACTTTGCTTGAAGATTTAGCCAGAGAAGATCTGGCTGCACCGGCTTTTCTGAATTCAGAGATAGACTCGAAGGTCTGTTCGTCGCATTGCGACACTTGATTCTCAGCAGAGGAGAATACAATCCCCAGCGGAGTCGCCATCTTGTTTTCCATTATGTTTGCAAAGGGGAAAACTTACAAATAAAAGTTTGAGGAGCTAAATTACAAGTATTCTCAAAAGATTACAAGTAGATCTCCTCAGAGATTCTGGGAAAATGTGCCGATAGGAGTCTGGTCAGCGCGCGACCACTTTGTCCCTTTGACGATGCGAGCGATGAGATTCCCTTCTCGCCTGGTTCGGGGAATCAGAGAACAGAAGGTTGGTAGAACCCTCTTGCTGCTTCTCAAAATCGCCTTCAATAAGGAATTCCTTCTCGCCTGGTTCCGGAGATTCCTTGAGAAGAAGAACGACGTTAGGGTATCAACACCCTGATTAGAGAAAGCAATTCTCTAAAAGGTCTCTGAATTCGAGAGCGCACGGTGCCTGTGAAGAAGCCTCTGCTTGTGGAGTCCTCTTTTCGTCTTCGATCCCTCCTTGATTCCTCTCCGTGTCTATTCGTCTTTTTTTTCCTTGTACCCTTGATGGGCTATTTATAGGGAGAGCAAGGGTATAATCGTCCCCTTGAAGATATGGAAACAGATTGAACCGAATCTGTTTAAATCTGGAAAGTAGCCTTGCTGCGAGGCTAGGATAGCTTCTGCGGAGCTAGAAAATGGGCAAGTCGGTTGATCTTTCTGATTTGTTTTGATCCTTTCCATATCGTTGGGAGATTCTCCTTGATCCTCTTACTCGTTTCAAGAGAGTCAAGAGATTGCGGCAATCACCTGCCATATTTGAATCCCGATTGGATTTGATTAGATTGAATCCGATCTCATCAGGAGATTTTGATTGGTCAAAGGTTTGACCATAGCAGGCTGATAGCGGAGCTGCCCGCTTTGAAGCTCATAGCGGAGCTAGAGGCAATCCTTAGCGAAGTCCGAAAAGAGGGTTTTCGGCGAAGTTATCAGTTAGCTTCCTGGCGAAGTTGAATGATGCTAGCCTCTCAATCGAGGCTATCTCCTTGGGCTAATGTAATGCTAAATGCTAGCATCTTAGACCTGCTGAGGTCTGTTTAGAAACAATCCGGGTTCACTGTTCTGCTTGCTGGATCAGTGGAGTCCAAACCGCTCCCTTGTCCCTTGGAGGTGGGTGAAAACTGGTCTTCAGCTCGTCTGTCCCTTGTCTTTTGTAAATGTCAACAAGTTTAGACATCGTTCGGACCAATGAGAATCTTGTCTTTTTTAAGTGTCAACAGAGACGAGTTGTATGCTCTAAGTTTGTAATTGTGAATCCTCGGTGGAGGTTCCCTTTGTGGGAGGTCTTGTGTGGACGTAGTAAAAATCCTTCTGTGTGAAGGCGGGGATGTAGAGCAGTGGCTCAGACCTCAAAATATTGCTTGGTGTTTGCGTTTGATCCACTATCTCTTACTTTATCTCTCTCTTATATCTTGCATTATTGTTTATTATTCATATCTCATACATACTTGGTATTGTTTGTGTGCCCTTACTTATGTTGAACCAAGAGAGCTTCATATAGAACCTCAACTCTTATTTAGAGGAATCTAGAGGAGATAGTCTAGAGCCCTTCACGAGGAATTCGGCTACACTCTTTGGTTACACATAGTGTGTTGCATTTGAGTTTTAATTTCGCATTATTTGTCATTAAATTAGCTAGTACACCTATTCACCCCCTCTAGGTGTATTTTCAATTAGTATCAGAGCATAACACCTTCTCTATATATGGATTCATGTTGAGTGTCTCTCACATTGAGGAGGTTGACCTCTCTTCTTTACGTGGTACACGTTGAAATCACTTAGAGGGGGGTGAATAGGTGAATAGTTAATCTAATGATATATTAATGCGGAATTAAAAACTATTTATGCAAATTAAAACCACACAAGGTATAACACAAGAGTGTAGCCGAATTCCCGGTGAAGGGCTCTGGACTATCTACTCAAGATTCCTCTAGATAAGAGTTAAGGTGTCGCTATGGCTCTCTTGATTGAATATAAGTGTGACCACACAATCCCAAGCATATGTCAATTTAAGCACAAGATATATCATGCATATAAAGATAAAGGCAATGTAAGCATGCAAGATATAAACACAAGTGAGAGAGAGAGAGCAATCGCAAACATGGGAGATTTGTTTCGAGGTTCGAGCACCCTTGCTCTATGTCCCCACCTTCAACACTATGAAGGATTTTCACTAAAAATGATCCCACCGGATCACTCGGTACCGCAACACCTATAACAAGTTCACACTAGAACTAGTTGGAGTCACTAGTCTCTCTTTTGTTCCCGCAAGAACAACACACGCAATCACACTAGCTTGCCGAGGGCTCCCACAAGAACTCGAAACACCACGAACCCGAAAGTTCACCTCCTCAAATACAAGATGAAATACTTCGGTGATCTCAACACTTTGATCACCTAAAAACACTCTCACAACAACTCTCCTATAGGATAGATATGACAAAGGAAAGCTCAAGTATGTGTGAGAAAAACTTGGACAGAATTTGTGGTGAAAAACTCAAAAAATCTCTTTTACAAAATACTCTTGAAAACTCTCCTTTTGATATGGAAGTTTTAGCTCTAAAATAAGTGGAGATAAAACACTTAGAAAGGTAGGAAAAACGAGCTTGAAATCTCACTTAAAATTTTGTTTAAAATAGCCCAAAACAACCCCAATTTATAGGCCTCAAAAATATAACCGTTGAGGTCCAACTCAGTAGGAAACCCTACTGTCGGCCGATCGCCCGGTCGATCGCCAACAATCAGATTTTCGACCATTGGGAAAAACTGTAGACCGGACGGTCGACCGAAAACTGGGCATTGACCTATCGGTCGACCGCCCGTTCGACCAGGGCCATTTAGAGAGAGCAGAAGCTCTCTGGTGGTCGACCGGCCCTTGGCTATGCACGTTTGTGCACATCGATCGATCGCCCGGTCAACCGACTTCTGGCTCGGTCGACCGGTCGGTCGATCGCCAGACATCCTGGTCAGCAAATGTAAAAGGGATTAAAACTTGGTCTTTTTACCTTCAATAAAATCCCATAAATTCTCTTAAATTTTACAAAAATAAGTTCATTATTATACTTTGATATACAAATATGTTTGATTAAAAAATCAAAACACATTACAAATATTTTGAACTATTTTTGTAATATAGAAATTTTGGCTTAAACAAAAATGTGTATTTTTCAAAATCAATTTTTTCAAAACTTCTCCAAATAAAAAAACAAGATATTTTAAACACTTTTGAAGCTTAGTGTGTATGGATATGATCCACTGTACATATATGATGAAATATTTATGTTTTTGACAAAAAGCTCTAAAATAAGTTTTGATAAAACACATGTATATTTTGAAGCTTAAAAATGAAACCGATATTTTCTAAAACAAAAACACTCTTATGAAACACATATAAAATTTTTTTGTGTGTGTATATGAACTTGAGCCATCCACCAACTAATCTATCCTCTACATTTTATCTAAAAACAAATCTTGACACTTATAAAACCCGACACAAGCCTTCTTGAAAATCTTCTTCTCCTTCTTAATTTGGTCCAAACCCTTATCCAATGAGCTAGACTCTTCTTGAGTACTTAATGCAATTTTGATGCGTGAGCTCTTGAATCAACATGTGCTAGCTCCAAAACTTAACTTTAAATCCTTTGAAGCTAAATACCAATTAAGATCTTGATCAAATATCTGAGACTAATTAAACACAAGATCATTGTACTATAACTACATGAGTTAATCATCATCAAAACTAAAGCGATGGGCCTTTCGGACCAACAATCTCCCCCTTTTTGATGATGACAAAACTCATGGAGTTATATATGCATGGATTAAAGTTAAGCTTCATAGAAACTCCCCCTTAACTCATACATAATAATAAACAAATAGATTTTCAATTAAGTGCATAAACTAAACAAAAATGTATGCATAAATAAGGAGATAAACATGCATCAACTTAACAAATTCTTCTCTCCTTTTTCACAAACAAAACATATATGCATAAACAAAACTCTCAAAATACTTCTCCCCCTTTTTTGTACAAAACAAGAAAATAAAATAAACATGCATATATAAACTCATCAAACAGTTCTCCCGCTTTTTTTCAATTCATCAACAAAGGGGCGAAAATAAATCAAACAATAAAGGTATATGCGATATACATTCATGAAGAAGAGAGACGTGAAGTTAGCTTCCCCTGCATACATGCATTATATGAAGAAGGGATGACAAGACCCTTACTCACATAAAACATAATATACAATATATAAGCGGAGATGTTAAGCTCCCCCTACACACGTGTACTACATAAAGAAGAGATATCAAGTTCCTCAATATAAGATACACTCAACACGAATCTATATATAGGGAAGATGTTAAGCTCCCTTGCATATAGCAATACATATCAAGAAATTTTGAAATCACTTTAAAACAAATTTGAATTTTCTTAAGTCAACAAAATACATTTGATATACCACTTGTAAATAAACAAATTTTAAGATACCACTTGTAAATAAACACAATTTTAAGATACCACTTGTAGGTTATTGATACCACTAGAAATATCTTGTAAATTTTTGATACCAATTAAAAGGTAAAACATGAAGTATATTTTTGATATACCAATTGAAGATGAAACATTGTAAATTTTTGATATCAAATAAAATGTCAATTGAAATATTAAAAATAATGTATAAGCTCAAATTGATATTTAAGTCAAGCTTTGCATAAACATAATTTGTGCTTTAACATGTAATGGATATTGTAAATCAAGCACAATCAAAACATATATATGTATGAAAAAGAAAATACCAATTGAAATTGATATTATTTGAAATTTGAAGCATACATATATAAGAAAACATATATGAGTATACAAAAAATAGAATTTTCATGAAGTTCATGTGTATTACTCATAACTATTCACCCTAATCATGTACATGTTAAAAAGATATTCAATTTAGAGCATACAAGACATGGTCGCCCATCCAACCGCCCTTAAATGGTAGAAATTTCAAAAACAAGATTTGAAAATAGTTGTATTTTGAAAACATTACCAAATGAAGAATAAATAACTAGTTTAAAGTAATTTTTTAAAAACTAGTTAAAGATCCTTCAAACATAAAAGCAAATCGTATGTATCTCATGAAACATATCAAATACACAAGAGTTGACACTCGAAATCTATAAAGCTCATAAAAACTCATGAAAACAAAGTCACGAGTAAACAAATTTAAATATGAGTGCACAAGCATCATGAAAATTGAAATAATCAATAAGGCTCAAAAACATCAAAAACATGTGAAAATCATGAACATTCATTTTTCATTAAAAATAAACTTCAAGGTATATGTATGTTTATCCAAAGCTAAAAAAATGCATACATATTCAAACACAAAAGAGTCCAATAATGTAATTTACATGAAGCAAGTGACTCAAGGGTATGCATGTATATTTATTAGTTTTGGACAAAAATTACATATACATGAAGCAAAACATATACAAAAATAGGAAAAATAAGTGTAAATGAGGGAATCATCAAAACTAGATTATACATGTACATGTAATGAGTATAAATGAGCAATGAGGCACAAACATGTAATGATCAAATGTTACTCACTACTTGTACAAGTATGGAAACAAGTTTTAATGAAAACTACATCTAAATAAGTATTCACCACATAAAGCACAAAATCAAAACATGCTAAAAATATTTATATAAAAGTATGTAAACCAAATGAGAGTTTAGAGATAGTTACCAAGGCATATGCACTATTCTCTAAGCCTCCAAAACATGGTGGTCCTCCCACCAAACTTTCTTAATAGCGATGCATTAATTGTAGTGTCCATGAAGCTCATGCATCCACCACCAAGGCATCAACCCTCTCACGTCATGTGAGAGCCCACACCTACATCAAATACAAGTGGTTGGACTTTGGTACCCATTTTCTTTTGGGTCCACGAGGGTTAGTATTATAAAGAACCCAAACATTTTTATTAGCAAAATTTATAGAATTTATCATATCATAACAAAACTTTGCTAAATGGTCTTTGCGGCCGCAATGTGTACATTTGTACACTTTAGCATGCATATGAGAATGAGTGTGATCATGATGTACAAAGTGTGCATATATATGCTATGGGTGATGTGCATGAACATGTGAAGTTTGTTTTTTTTGAAATAAGATTTTCAATTTATTATGATTAAATGCACAATTGCTCAAGGTTGAGCTTAAACAATTTATTCTATTTTTCAAAAATTGAATCTCATTTTTATCAATGGTAGTATGAAGAGCATGGCAAGTATGAGAATCAACAATCTTTTCTTTTTAGAAATATTTTCTTTTTCTTTTTCAATAATTTTTCTTTTCAAAGAGTTGTTTTCTTCTAAAACAATTTCTTTTTCTTTTTTCACCAAATTAATTTTTTTTTTGAAAGAATTATTTCCTTCACAAATGTCATTTAATTTAGAAAACAAGAAAATATTCTCCTTTTTCAAAGATTCATTTTCTTTTGAAACATATGCAAATTTATCTTTAAAAGAGTCATTTTCTTTTAAAATGGAATCATATTTATTTTTCAATTTCTTATTATCCTTTTTGAGCGAATCATATTTTTTAAGAAGTTGTTGACAAAAAGATGCAAGCTCATCATAAGACGTGTCAATATCTTCTTCTAACTCGAATTCAGAGTTTACCTCAAGGGGGTTATCCTCTTGAACTGTGTAGCATAAGTTGGAAGCATCACTTCCATCATCCGAGTCACTCTCCACATAATATTGCTTTTGTTCGCCATAAGAGACTATAGTGTTCCATACTACAAAAGTCGAATCAAAGTTAGAAACCCTACATAAATAATCATCATTTAGGGTTGATTTTAAGGCATGAATGGCTTTTGCATTAGCCTCTAGATGTTTGCCATTTAAACAATATGAATTTTTAATAGTGGCAAAAATAAACATGAATACATAAGGCTTTGAGGTACATTGACATCTTAACCTTCTAAGTTTGGATGTTAAGAATATCAAACATAAGAGGTGACATGAAATCCATGTGTGTGTACAAATATTGTGATTAGCTAAAATGAGAATCTTTAACTCTAGGTTATTAGACCCAAATCAAGAGCACCAAACTCTGATACCAACTGAAATCACCTAGAGGGGGGTGAATAGGTGAATAGCTAATCTAATGATGTATTAATGTGGAATTACAAACTATTTATGCAAATTAAAACTATTAAGCTAAACACACAAGGTATAACATAAGAGTGTAGCCGAATACCCGGTGAAGGGCTCTGGACTATCTCCTCAAGATTCCTCTAGATAAGAGTTGAGGTGTCGCTATAGCTCTCTTGGTTGAATAAAAGTTTGACCAAATAATCCTAAGCATATATCAATTTAAGCACAAGATATATCAAGCATATAAAAATAAAGGCAATGTAAGCATGCAAGATAGAACACAAGTGAGAGATAGAGAGAGAGCAATCACAAACACGAGAGATTTGTTTCGAGATTCGAGCACTCTTACTCTATGTCTCCGCCTTCAACACTATGAAGGATTTTCACTAAAAATGATCCCACCGAATCACTCGGTGTCGCAGCACCTACAACGAGTTCACACTAGCTAGTCCCTCTTTTGTTCCCGCAAGAACAACACACGCAAGCACACTAGTTTATCAAGGCCGCACCTCTATACCGAGCTCCCACAAGAACTCGAAACACCATGAACCCGCAAGTTCGCCTCCTCAAATACAGGATGAAACACTTCGGTCACCTCAACTCTTTGATCACCTAAAAATACTCTCACAACAACTCTCCTATAGAATAGATATGGCAATGTAAAGCTCAAGTATGTGTGAGAAAAAATTGGATAGAATTTATGGTGAAAAACTCAAGAAATCTCTTCTACAAAACACTCTTGAAAAACTCTCCTTTTGATTTGGAAGTTTTAGCTCTAAAATAAGTGGAGATAAACACTTAGAAAGGTATAAAAAAATAGCTTGAAATCCCACTTAAAATCTTGTTAAAACAGCCCAAAACAACCCTAATTTATAGGCCTAAAAAATATAGCCGTTGGGGTCCAACTCAGCAGGAAACCCTGCTGTCGGTCGACCGCCTGGTCGACCGTCAATGGTCGGATTTTCGACCGTTGGGAAAAGCGGTCGACCAGACGATTGAAAATTAGGCCTTGACCTATCGGTCGACCGCCCGGTCGACAGGCACTTGGCTGTGCACGTTTGTGCACATCGGTCGACCGCCCCGGTCGACCGACTTCTGGCTCGGTCGACCGCCAGACAGCCTGGTCAGCAAATGTAAAGGGATTAAAACTTGGTCTTTTTATCTTCAATAAAATCCCATAAATTCTCATAAATTCTACAAAAATAAGTTCATTAATATACTTTGATATACAAACATGTTTGATTAAAAAATCAAAACACATTATAAACTATTTTTGTAATATAGAAATTTTGGCTTAAACAAAAATGTGTATTTTTCAAAATCGATTTTTTCAAAATTTCTCCATATACAAAAACAAGATATTTTAAACACTTTTGAAGTTTAGTGTGTATGGATATAATCCACTACACATATATGATGAAATATCTATGTTTTTGATAATAAGCTCTAAAATAAGTTTTGATAAAATACATGTATATTTTGAAGCTTAAAAATCAAACCGGTATTTTCTAAAACAAAAACTCTCTTATGAAAATACATATAAATTTTGTGTGTGTGTGTATATGAACTTGAGCAATCCACCAACTAATCTATCCTGTACATTTTATCTAAAATAATTCTTGACAGTTACAAACCCGACACAAATCTTCTTGAAAATTTTCTTCTCCTTCTTGACTGGGTCCAAACCTTGATCCAATGAACTTGACTCCTCTTGAGTACTTAATGCAATCTTGATGCCGAGCTCTTGAATCAACGTGTACTAACTCCAAAACTTGACTTTAAATTCTTTGTTAAAGTTAAACACCAACTAAGATCTTGATCAAATATCTGAGACTAATTAAATACAAGATCATTAGTACTATAACTATATGAGTTAATCATCATTAAAACTAGAGCGATAGGCCTTCAGGCCAACACACGTGTGTAGGGGGAGCTTAACATCTCCGTTTGTATATTGTATATTATGTTTTATGTGGGTTAGGGTCTAGTTATCCCTTCTTCATGTAATGCATGTATGCAGGGGGAGCTAACTTAACGTCCCTCCTCTTCATGAATGTATATCGCATATATACATTTTTATTGTTTGATTGTCTTCACTCCTTTATTGATGAATTGATAAAAAGGGGGAGAAGAATTTAGAGAGTTTATATATGCATGTTTATATCTTTATGTATGCATATGTGTTTCTATTTTGTTTATTCATTTTATTGAATATCCTTATTGTTTTTGCTATGCATGAGTTAATGGGGAGTTTCTATGAAGTTTAACTTTAATCCATACATATATAACTCCATGAGTTTTGTCATCATCAAAAAGAGGGAGATTGTTAGCCCAAAGGCCCTTCACTCTAGTTTTGATGATGATTAACTCATGTAGTTATAGTATTAATAATCTTCTGTTTATATAGTTTCAGATTTACTATCAAGATATTAGTAGGTGTCTAGCTTTAACAAAGGAGTTTTGAAGCTAACATATGTATATTCAAGAGCTCGCGCATCAAGATAACATCTAGCACTCGGTTGGAGTCAAGCTCATTGGATCGCGTTTGGATCGAGTCGGCTTGGAGAAGGAGTTTTACAAGAAGATTTCAGTTTGTTTAGTTCTATTTTGTATTTAGATCTTGTGTAAGATAGACTAGTGTTAATATGCTCAAGTTCACACACATATAAGTTCAATACGTTTGGTTTTTAGTTTAACTGGTTTTGAATTTCAAGTACACATATATCGGGTTTTAGATTTTATCCAGTTTTAGTTCTGCTGATCTGCTCGACACCGTTTTAAATTTCTTATCATAACTTTTTATTCTTATATTCAATTAACATGATTTAAATTGCATTTCAAAGATAACGTTCAGGGCTACATTTCTTAATCAATAATTATTTTCTGATTCAAATATTAAAGATGTCAAATATTGGGTTGAAGTCTATTATTGTTATAAAAATAGTTTACAGTTTTTGATTTGACACCTTTCTATATTTTATTGATAACTTTCTATTCCGAAATGATATTGAGTTGATTAAAGTTGTAGTAGAATGAAGACTTAAGGATTTACAAATTATTCTTATATATGCATTTCTAAATTCTAATGTTTTAGGCCTAAAAGCTGTGATCAAAGTTGACCAACAGTCTGCCAGATTGACAGTAAAGGCTAATTTTCTGGAGGCTAATTTTTAACATGTTTTTAAAACGTGTTTTATTGAATTTTAAGAGTCAATTTATTCCTTTTAAACCTGATAAAACTATTCTAAATTTTTTTTTATAAAACCTATATAAAGGGTCATTAGGATGAATTAAAATAACAACAATAATTTTATTGAAAATCATTGAGTTTCAAGAGAAAAAGTTTTCTAGTGCCATCTTGCCCATTTTCTAAAGAGTTTCAAAAGAATTTTTGTACTTCAAATCTCTATCTTTTATTTTGTTTTCAAAGGTTAGAAAAATCATAGAGTCTTTGGGAAATTAGTTTTTGATCTTTATTTCTATTTCTATCTAGTATTTTTTCAAGTATTTTTCTTTGTGATTTTAATTTTCAAACATCTTGTTTTCTCACACTTGAGCTATCATCTCTATCCTATCTATAGGATTTTATTTTTGTGAGGGAAGTTGTTTGTGGTCTATTGTGATCGCCAAGTTGTAATCTTTTCTTTACTTTGGGTTTGTGGCTATCCCTCTTGTGTGGAGGTGATTGTGGTTGAGTGTTGACTTTGTGTCTTTATTCCTCTTGTGAAGAGGTGATTGTTGTTTGGCTTTGTGCCTTGTCCTTCTTGTGTAGAGGTGATTGTGTTTTGGCTTTGTACCCATCCTTCTTGTGTAGAGGTGATTGAGTTCTTGGCTTTGTGCCTTGCCTCTTCTGTAGAGGTGGTTGTGTTGGAGAGAGAAGTTGTATACTTTAAGTTTGTAATTGTAATTTTCTCAGTGGAGGTTCCCTTTGTGGGAGGTCCTGTGTAGATGTAGTGAAAATCCTTCTGTGTGAAGGCGGGGACGTAGAGCAGTGACTCGAATCTCGAAATATTTCTTGGTATTTGCGTTTGATCCACTATCTCTCTTATATCTTGTATTGCTTTATATTGTTCATGCCTCATACATGCTTGGTATTGTTTGTGTGCCCATACTTGTGTTGAACTAAGAGAGCTTCATATAGCACCTCAACTCTTATTTAGAAGAATCTAGAGGAGATAGTCCAGAGCCCTTCACGGAGCATTCAGCTACACTCTTTGGTTACACATAGTGTGTTATATTTGAGTTTTAATTCCGCATTATTTGTCATTAGATTTGCTAGTACACCTATTCACCCCCCCCTCTATGTGTATTTTAAACATTGTAATCATCGGAGAATTGATTTTCTTTCGATTGAAGGTGTCAGATATAATCTTGAAATTCATGAAGTTAATCATTAATTGATTTACCCTGAATTTATTGAAGAAGGAAGTGATGAATCTTTCGATTCTAGTCTCATCGAGGCCATATTCTTCCTCAAGAGCTGTTCATAGTTCTTTTGCACTCTCATATTCATAATAAATGTCATATTATCAGAGAGTGAACTAAGAATCCTATGGAGACAATGATAGTCAATTTTTTTAGATTTCGAATAAATATAGGAGGAAAGAATTGTAGGATGAGTTTCAACAGGAGAAGATCCAATAGGTGATGGTTTAGGAGAAAGTTCAGGAATGGTGTCATCTATAGCTGATATGAGCCATAAAATGGTCAACTAGTATTCCATCTGATTTGCCCACCTCATAAAGTATATTCTAGAAAATTTCTCAGGTTTGTCACCCTTAGAATGATCAGGGTTGGTCATAGTGATGGGATGATGCTACCTGAATTCTGTATTTCAAAATTATATGAAAATGTTAGAATTCAGTTTATATTGGTAGCTTTTTAAATTTGAGTTTACAGAATAAATTAGTGTATAATCATTCTTTAATTATGTGACAAATAATTCTAACAAGATATAGTCTGTGCAAGCAATACTAAATTGCAGAAGTTGACTAGTTTAATTTGTTTTCTAATTGGCCAAGACACTAATTTTATCAGTTCTAATTGGCCTGGTCGGCGTAACTCAGGTGGGATGTTTTTCGTACTAGGCGCTCCTTAATTATAGGACCACTTAGAGTACTCTTTCTTAGTTAAACACCAACTGTACGAAATTTTGAGGAAAAGATTTACCCTTTTAATTTTCTAATTCAAACTTTAAAACTAATTTAGTAAATTAATTTACTTCTGATATTCTAATCAATGAGTCTAATTAAAATTTAGAAATAAACTAGTAAGAAATAATATAACAATTGAATTGTAAAATTCAAAATAAATAATATTTTGAACAAATAGCAAGAATTAGACAATTCTACTTAGCCAAATTAGTTGCAAGAAGCAGCAGATAATTAACTAATACATGTATGCATAATCTTGCAATAAGGATTTATAATAATTTTTTAAATAAGATAAGATATAAAATAATATAAATTATCTTGTAAATGATTTTTCTTTTGTAACGAAAATAATTAAATAAGATGTTATAATGATAATTGAATAAAATTTTGTATTGAAAAGGATAAGGCTATATAAAGATTTCTAAGATCTTGTATTGCAAGTTTGACCTTGTAAGAATTAGAACAAAAGGATTTTACTTTGCAAGAACTTGTAAAAGATAAATTTGTTAGGATGCAAATTTTTCTTTTAAGATTTTAAATAAGTATCCTTTATTTTCAAGAACAATTCTTTAATTACATATAATTCTAATGCATGAAACAGATAAGTAATTATATTGCATGAAATAAGTATTGCATTAAAAGATTTAATTAAATTGTATGAAATAATTTTTTAAATTCAATTGCAAGAAATTATTGAGAAATAATAATTTTCTTCTAGATTGTAGGATATATAATATATTGTAGTATTTCTAATTATAAAACATGCAACACATTAATTTAATAAATCTTTTAATCAACTTATTTAGTTGTCTTTAACATGGGACTACTATAAAAGAAATTTTAAAAAATAATAAATTTGCTGTTTTGAGGTGACGGAGTTGTATATAAACACTGTCCTAAAAAAGATGGTTGGTCCTTTTCCCGTACCTTGAAGTGACCTCCTCTTCTAACGGTAAAAACTCTCCCAGTAAACTACCAATACTCAGCTCAGGACGATGAACTAAGTTTCTATCCAGACGGAGATTTGTTGCACGAAAGTGAAAAGAAACTTTGAGAAATCACGAATATTTGAATCACAAGATCGCAGTTTTCTAACAGAATTTTTGTAAAAGATATGAGAGAAAAAGAGACAGAGAGAATACCAGATGTAGCTATTTCATATACTAAGAATGGTAGAGATAACGCTATATTTATAACAGCTCGAACACTATCAGTTGTAACAGTCCTAGCAGAGTAGGATCATACGTTCAAATATATTGTAACAACTTTTGCGTGATTGCAACAATCTCTCGCATGATCTCAGATCTGATTTGATCGGGTCAAATGGACAGAAAATCTCGAATTATCTCAACAGAATTTAAATTAAAATTTAAATAAAATATTAACAAATAAAATCAAAACAAAATGTATCAGATTCAAGAACTCCTGAATTGAACTGCATTCGTGTCCGTAGGTCGTGAACGCACGGCCACCCAAACCCAACTCAACCCAATTCGGCATGTGTGAATACTGTGGGGGGTGTTGTAAGGCCCAATTATTCATAAAAATAGATTTGAGAGGAGTTATTATATATACTACTCAAAATGATAAATTTGTTAGGATGCAAATTTTTCTTTTAAGATTTTAAATAAGTAACCTTTATTTTCAAGAACAATTCTTTAATTACATATAATTCTAATGCATGAAACAGATAAGTAATTATATTGCATGAAATAAGTATTGCATTAAAAGATTTAATTAAATTGTATGAAATAATTTTTTAAATTCAATTGCAAGAAATTATTGAGAAATAATAATTTTTTTCTAGATTGTAGGATATATAATATATTGTAGTATTTCTAATCATAAAACATGCATCACATTAATTTAATAAATCTTTTAATCAACTTATTTAGTTGTCCTTAACATGGGACTACTATAAAAGAAATTTTAAAAAAATAATAAATTTGTTGTTTTGAGGTGACGGAGTTGTACATAAACACTGTCCTAAAAAAGATGGTTGGTCCTTTTCCCGTACCTTGAAGTGACCTCCTCTTCTAACGGTAAAAACTCTCCCAGTAAACTACCAATACTCAGCTCAGGACGATGAACTAAGTTTCTATCCAGACGGAGATTTGTTGCACGAAAGTGAAAAGAAACTTTGAGAAATCACGAATATTTGAATCACAAGATCGCAGTTTTCTAACAGAATTTTTGTAAAAAATATGAGAGAAAAAGAGACAGAGAATACCAGATGTAGCTATTTCATATACTAAGAATGGTAGAGATAACGCTATATTTATAACAGCTCGAACACTATCAGTTGTAACAGTCCTAGCAGAGTAGGATCATACGTTCAAATATATTGTAACAACTTTTGCGTGATTGCAACAATCTCTCGCATGATCTCAGATCTGATTTGATCGGGTCAAATGGACAGAAAATCTCGAATTATCTCAACAGAATTTAAATTAAAATTTAAATAAAATATTAACAAATAAAATCAAAACAAAATGTATCAGATTCAAGAACTCCTGAATTGAACTGCATTCGTGTCCGTAGGTCGTGGACGCACGGCCACCCAAACCCAACTCAACCCAATTCGGCATGTGTGAACACTGTAGGGGGTGTTGTAAGGCCCAATTATTCAGAAAAATAGATTTGAGAGGAATTATTATATATACTACTCAACCTCCTGTCTCCTATCCAATGTGGGACTAAAAACTTATGCAAAATGGAGGCCCAAGCCCGTAAACCCAACATGAGTAACCATAGAGATAGCAAATTTTTATTCCTTGCTCTAATTCAAAGGAAAAAAGATACTCCTCGTATTTGATTCTAAAACTTACAATTATTCATAAATTTTATAACACCTTCTTGAAATCATAAATTGTTGAGTAGTTTTTGGACTAAAACATCACGATCAAATATGCATTAGTTTCTATAAAATGTTCTGAACATATTTATGTATTTATAACTATGTATAGATGAAGAAGAACAATATTACATTTTAAAAATAATTAAAAACTGAATCCAGTACTTGACAGTTCTTAATGAAATGTTCTTTGATTTATAATCTAAAATTTAGCACAAATTTTGTTTACTATGCATTGATCTACAACACTTCAAATAATGCATGCATGAATTTAAACAGCCACATACGCTTTAACTTGAACAGGTAGAACACAATCCTATCTACAGTATATATTTTTATACTGTATATAGATGTATAATATGCAATCGTATCTGATATATATGTACAAATTTACATGTTATTTTCTGCCACTAAGATGAGGAACTGCATGGATGCTGATATTTACTTTTATATAAGGTTGATAATTCTTATCAGAAGAGAAACTGAAGATCCTCTTTACAAAATCTTTGAACCTATGGCCACGCCCATGTTTGTGCCAGTACGAGTTCTCCTCCAAGTTTCACCTCGGATTTGATATTTAGTTACATGATGACTTATTAGGTATCTCATCGATCTATGCATTGAATCTATACTATTCAAATTAACCATAGCGATAACATCTAATTTCATCACATTCAAATTTCAACTAGTTCAAACATTTACTATTTATATGATCATGATAACAATTCAATCCTTTGTGTGCGCGACGTGTTCCAATATTAATAATGATTCAAGCGTCTAGAAATTAAATTGACAATGGGAGCATAGGAAACCTAAAGGTGCATGCATGGGACTCTAAATGTATCTAACAAAATTAGTGTTGCCTTGCTATTATTCAATATCAAGACTAATTAAACTATGGAGTTACCAGTTCCATCTCTCTTTATAGTAGTATCACATTATTAGGTGAACAAGGATTTATGACAGGAAAGATACTCAACAACCCAATGATCAACAGTATATATGATGGGCCATTTTCTCCATGAAACCAATCAAGATTAGAGAATATTGCGGTACAAACAATGCAATAGCTCCACTCAAAAAACAAAACAATGCAATAGCTGGCCACTAGCATCTAAAATATGGACCAGATCTCACCTGAAGCAGCACATGAACCGATGTTTCTACAATCATTTTGAGTTTACACTAATACTTCAAAGTTTCCTACTGCATATTGTTTATTGATGTTGCAAGGACTTGAAACACTTTGCATGAAATCATAATTGTAGGTAACATATAAAGCAAGGTGGTATCCCAAGCTTCTAAATTTAGAATTGGATGATGACTCAATGAGAGAAGCATATCATTAAGCAAAGGATAAGACACGTGTTGTCTAGAAAATGCATGAGCAATTGTCATGCAACTAAGACACCTAAGATTACATCTCTTGTGACATACGCTCAAATGGGAGAATGGTGTTCATGATATTTCTTTTATTTTGAGTGACACAGTTTTCTCTCCTGAAAAAAATTTCACAAAGATTTTCATATCATCAGTGTCAATTTTGTCCCTCTGTTTGTGATTTGGATCAAGGTCAATCCCCACTTGGGACAACGACCTACAACACAAAATTTTGGCCAAGAGAGGTTGTGGGAATCTCAAGTGATAGAGAACAGCAACACACTAGAGAATAATTATCAATTGCACGAATAAGCAATCAAAAAGAAGAAAGCGAGAACACACTAATTTAACGAGGTTCAGCAATTGCCTACGTCCTCGGGGCAGAAGGGGAGAGAGATCTTATTAATTGATCAATTACATGATATAATCAATAGGGAACAATACTCCTCTTTCTATAGCTACAGACTCCATGAAGAAAAGAAAATCAAAAACTCTGAATTAGGATAAAAAAGAACTCTAAATCCAACTTGAAAACCGCCTAGAGACCAAACGCTATCAACAGAACGCTGTCGACAGGCCAAAGCCTGTCGATAGACTGAGCTAGTCTGCATAACACCCTACTCTCGAGAAATGCCTGTTGATAGCCATGGGGTGCATGTCGACAGAGCTCTGTCGGTGGCCAAGATAGCCTGTCGACAAACATAGTAACTGCTGCTTCTTATTAGCGTATCCACGTATCTGCTGCATCCGATCACTTCATGCAAACTCCGTACTAACATCAAAGAGTTAAAAAACTTCACCATTAAGATTTTACACTCTCCCCACAATTCTCCACCTCGGTGAAGATTTCTCAAATCTGAGCCAAACACAACATAGCACCGTGTCGACTCCATCAGGTTGTACCAATTTGGTTGCCTATGTACCCCTGCCCAGGGGATTAAGCCATCCATAGTTCATCCAAACGAGCTCCACCGAGCTCAAGCAATTGAACGATATGGAGTAACTCCTTGCAATGAGCAAACTTCACTTCCGAAATAACCTTGGTAAGCATATCAGCGGGATTCGTGTGAATTTTTTGTTACTCGGTGTCACTATCATCAATAATATCCCGAACAAAGTGGAACTTGACGTCGATGTGCTTCGTTCTTGCATGATATACCTATTTTTTGCCAAATAGATAGTACTCATGTTATCACAATTGTGTAAGTACACCTAGAGGGGGGTGAATAGGTGTACGGCTAATCTAATGAACAAAATGCGGAAATTAAAAACTAAATAGCAACACACTTAATGTAACCAACGAGTGTAGCCGAATTTCTGGTGAAGGGCTCTGGACTAACTCCTCTTGATTCCTCTGAATAAGAGTTGAGGTGCTATATAAAGCTCTCGTGGTTAAACACAAGTGAGGCACACATAAACAAGCCAAGCATATAATATATGAATGAGCAATATTAAATGATGCAAGGCACAATGTAAGAGAGAGAGAGAGAGAGAGAGAGAGAGAGAGAGAGTGTAAGAGTCAATGGATCAAACACAAACACCGAGATTTGTTTCGAGGTTCGAGCACACAGCTCTACGTCCCCGCTTTCACACAGAAAGATTTCCATTAACTTGTCCACACAGGACTCCCACACAGGGAACCTCCACTGAGGATTTGGGGCAATACAATAACCAGGAGTACACAACTCCTCTCTCAACCAATACAACCTCTCACTAGAGGTTAGGCACAAAGCCACCACAAATCAACCTCACAAATGAGGGATAGGCACAAAGCCACTACAAACACAATCCACATCTTCACTAAGAGGGATACCAACACAACCTCCACTATCAACCTCTCACTAGAGGGATACCCACAATCACCTCTCACTAGAGGGATAACACAAATCAAGGAGGGTTTACAACTTGGTGATCAAAAAATCACAAACCAATTTCCCACAAAGATAAAGATCCTATAGATAGGATAGTAGATAAGCTCAAGTGTGGAAAATAAAGGTGTTGGAAATCAAATCTCAAGAAAAAAATACTTGGGAAAATAACTTAGTATTTGATAGAAATGAAGAACAAAGCAAATATCCCAAATCTATATTTTTCTTTGATTTTCCAACCCCTTTTAAAATAAATAAAGATGGAAACTTTTTTGCTCTAAAACTCTTTTGAAAACTTGTGTATAAACACTAGGAAGAATGGAAATTTTAGTTCTTGGAAAGCTTAAAAAAAAAAAACAACCTCAAATGGGGTATTTATAACCCCCATAAGAATTCTGCCCGTTGGCAGCTGACAAGGTCAAAAATGACCTTCGGTCGACCGGCCAAAAGTGACCGTTGAGCCTGCCGGTCGACCGCCCGGTCAACCGCGCCCAGAACCAGAGAGCAACGGCTCTCTGGCCGGTCGACCGCCCGGTCGACCGGGACAACCCGAGAGTGGGTTGCCTTCAGTCGGTCGACCGCTCGGTCGACCGGCCAAAGGGGCTAACCTGCGTGCACGTCCTTGTGCACGTCGGTCAACCGGTCCGGTCGACCGCCAGAGCCTGGTAGGGCTGATAAAGGATTTGAAAACTGGGTTTTTAATTACCAAATAAATCTCATAAAATCTCTAAAAATTCACAAAAATAGTTTCAGTATAATACTTTGATATACAAACATGTGTGAATAAATTCAACACATATTTCAAACTATTTGAACCATTTTTGTGTCCTTGAAATTTTGCCGAAAACCAAAATCCGTATTTTCCAAAACTAGGATTTTTGAAATGGAAAATCGTTTTGTCCAAAACTCATCCAAATACAAAACATGATATTTAAACAACATTTAAGCATGTTGTATATGGATATAATCCAATATACATGAAAGAGATATATATCCATGTTTTTGACATAAAATCCAAAAATAAGTTTTGTTAAAATACCAAAACTCCAAACTCATGAAATAGACTATCAAACTAAGTTTGTTTAAATAGTTGAAGCATACATGTATATAGAACAAATCTAATATACATTAAACCATGTAAACTTATTGATTCTATCTATTCATGAAAACCAAGATCGGTTAAACCAAAAACCAATAAACATAAAACTTAAATAAGTGTGTGTGTTTTGAACTTGAGCATACCACAATATCTAATCTTTACAAAGGGATCTAAACTATAAACTAAACAATATACCGAGGTCTTCTCGTAGAGCGCCATCTCCAAGTCGACTCGATCCAATCGTGATCCACCGAGCTTGACTCCAACGAGTGCTAGATATGAACTTTGATGCTCGGGCTCTTGAATCACCATGTGAAAAGCTCCAAAACACCTTTGTTGAAGCTAATCACCAACTAATATCTTAGTTAGATATCTGAAACTAAACATCACAAGATTATTAGTAAACTATAATTACATGAGTTAATCATCATCAAAACTAGAGTGGAAGGCCTCTGGGCCAACAAATTGATCTTCGATAGATCTTGATCAATCCCCAAGTTATCAAGCAATACTTGAAGCCAAATTGCCTCCTTCATAGCCTTCGTTATGGTCATATACTAGGCCTCTGTAATAGACAATGCGAGAATAGACTGTAGAGTAGAGCGCTAGCTGACCGGAACATGGACAATGTAAATACATATCCTGTTGTAAACAGATGTTTGTAGAGGTCTCCTGCGTAGTAGGAATCAACGTATCCAATACACTGCTATTTACCTATAACATCCTTCTTGAATATAAAACCAACATCTATTGTACCTTTAATGTACAGTAGAATCCACTTCACTGCCTCCCAATGACTCCTGTCGGGATTGTGCATGTATATACTAACCATTGAGACATCTTGTGACAGATCGGGCCTTGTACACACCATTTGTATATATTAAACTGCCAATCTTACTAGCATAGGGTACGTGAGTCATGTACTCACGCTCTTCAATATAAGAAAAATAGTAGCTTTTAACTTAGAATGAGGAGCCAATAGTGTACTTACAGACTTCGTATCATCATTGACGTTGAATTTCTGAAGTACCTTCTTTAGATATTCCTTTTGCGTCAAGCTAACCTTGACACCTTTTTGATCTTGCTCAATCTTCATGCCTAGCACTTTCTTTGCTTCACCCAGATCCTTCATTTCAAACTCGAAAGATAAGTCTTTCTTCAGTTTCGTCAACTGCAGATTTGCTTTGGAAGTAATGAGCATATCGGCAACATGCAATAGTAGATAAATGTACTCTCTAATCGATAGCTTATTGTAATATACATGATTGAGGCTGAACTTGCACTGAAAATAAAAGTTTAAAAATGAAGAATAAGAATGTGCTAGGTTGCTCAATACTACCTATAATAAGCGGCTATGCGGGTCGTGATCCATAAGGAGGGACTGCGGTAAAAGCTTTTAGTAAGTCATTCTAAGTTTTACTAAGAACCGGTTAAAATGTTTTCTTCTTAGTTTTAAAAGAAAAGAAAAACTGTTAAGTGTTAGAAGATGGTGTAGTTCTTATTTTCATTGAAAGAACTAAGTTAAAAAGAAAGAAAGAAATAAAAAGAATAAGGAAAAGAGTTAGTTTAAAATGGGTTTCTTAAACTAAGAAATAAAGAAAGAAAAATAAGAAAACTTACTTACCTCTTCGGTTCATGTTTTACCTTGGATCTGTTGCAGCGACTTACCTTGGCTTGAAGGCGATCACAATATAACGTATAGGATCTTTTCATTCCAAATCAGTTTAACAAAAAAAAGTGCAAGCAGAAAAAATACTAAACTATTACACGCTTTGAAATAGATATATATCACCATAAGCCATCAGCACTTGCAAGGGCAAGGCAGATTCGAGGCTATAGGGTTCACTGGATTACAAGCCACCTCAGAGGAAAGTAAAACAAAAAAAAAAAAAAAAGTAAACTTTTGATTTAAATTGAGAAACGATGAAAGAAAAGATAAAGAATTACATCAGTGTCACTCTCAATACAACTCTTCCTCTCTTTCTCTCATGAATCTCTTTTTTAATCTAAGTTTACATAAAAATAAAAAATTACATAAGAAATAAAAAGAAAAATCTAAGTTAAAACTAAAAAAAGCTTAATCTAAACTCTCTGCTGAAGTGGTGCCCGTTTGCCTTCTGAAATAGTAGTATTTATAGGATAAATGGAGAGGGGGAAGGAGTGAGAGAATAAGGCCACAGATGCTAGCCCAACGACCAGCATTTGGCCGCGGATCCACAGCCAGCACGCGGATCCGCGGTAAAGATTTGGCCGTTAGGCTAGATCTTACAGCCAGATCTTTGGCCACGTGGACCACAGTTGCTTGGATGCTCCTGTTTTCTGATAAGATGTCCTTTTGAGCCCCAGATTTGGCAATATCCCCGTTGACCTTTAAGCTAACCAAATTGATCCCTATAAATCTAATTTTAATTGATTTTTATTTGGTATTATCTTCTCTGATACGCTTTGATCTTCAGTTAGAACCGTGCTTATCCTTCTAAATCTTCTGAATATTTGTCTCAATCCTTGATTTTGATTTTAACCCATTTAAATCTGAATTTAAATGGGCTTTTGGGCTCATTTTCTCTCCTTATCCATTAAACATGGCCTGCACATTATTAGACAAAAAGATAATTAAATAGTAAAGTTTATTACAAAATAAATGTGAAGATGTGACAATAAATAATGCAATATTAGTGACCGATCATTACACTTGGGTCATAATGACTTCGTATGTACCTCTTGTCTCGTATGAAGATGTTGAAATGCTTATATCACTACCTTGGTGATTGCTTCAATCTATAAAGCAATTTCTTCAACTTGCATACTATTTGTTATCTTGGTGATTGCTTTAATCTATAAAGCAATTTCTTCAACTTCCATACCATATGTTCTTTTCCTGCAGTCTTGAACCCCATCGGCTGAGACACGTAGATTTTCTCTTGAAGATCACCATGGAGAAATGCGGGCTTCACGTCGAGTTGATCAAGCTCCAACTCATACTGTTCTACCAGTGCTAGTAAAATCCGAATAGACGAGTGCTTCATAACTGGTGAGAATATCTCGCAGTCAATGCCTTCTCGTTACACGTAGCCTTTAGCTACCTAGGCTTTGTAGCATACAATATCACCACCGGGAGACCCTGTTTCTTTGCAAATACCCACGTACAATTGATCGCCTTCTTTCTCTTGAGAAACTCTGACAGTTACCAAATGTCGTTCTTGTGTAGAGAACTCATCTCCTCCTTTAGGGCATCCTTTCATATCTTGGACTCTAAACTGATTTCATCTTTTCTATATGTAGACAAGATTACCTCCTTAATGACTGAGAGAGCATATGCCACTATCATGTTAGTAGTGAGCTAGCTGGGCTTATGTGGATTTCTCTAGATTCTTTCAACTGCAATGAATTCTTGGATATCACCCATAACTTATCCTTGATCCTCATCCTCATCCTCATCATCCTGATTGGCTACATGATCACCACCCTATGTCACTACAAGTATGATCTCAAATGATACTGATTTGTTTAGAGACGGTGAAGTAGCTTCACTCTCCACCTGCTGCGATATCCTGCAGTCGTCTTACTCTTAACTTGCTGAGAGTCTGTAGGATTCATCATTGAAGCCTCGTCTGACATCTTTACTCAAGATAAACTTTCTGTCCTTCGGATCCCAAATTTTGTAGCCTTTTACGCTTTTCTTGAATTCTATGAACACACTTTTTCTCGACCTCGAGTTCAAGTTGTCTTCTGCAATATGATAATAGGCCAGATAACCAAATACTCAAAGCAAGTCATAATCCTGAGCAACTCTTCCCGACCAAACTTCTAGAGGAATTTTACCTCCCATCACAGACGAAGGAAACTTGTTAACGAGATTGCAAGCAAATGTCAATGCCTCAGCCCAAAAAGATTTCGATATGCCAGTGTCGAATAACATGCATCGGACCTTCTCTAACAAGGTCCTGTTCACCTTTCAGCCACCCCTTTTTGTTGCCGCGTTTCTTTTACTGTGAAGTGCCTTTCTATGCACTCATTATGGCTGTAGGAATGCAACGCTTGTTTACTCTCCTCCGTTGTCTGAACAGAGTATGGTAATCTTTCTTCCCGTACTCTTCTCTATGTTTCTCTTTCACTCCATAAATAATTCCAAGACTTTTTCTTTATGCTTCATAGTATATATCCAACATTGTCTAGAGTAATCATCTATAAAAGACACAAAGTAGTGGTTACCTCTAATAGATGCCGTCTTAGTAGGTTCCCATACATCTATGTGAACATAATCCATAATCCCCTCGGTGCAATGAGTCGCGATGCCGAATCTCACCTTGGTCTTCTTTTCGATGATGCAATGTTCAAAAAATCCAATTTGTAGGTGTTGGCACCTTGCAATTAACCTTGCTTTGAAAGATCTTGCAAATACTTTTCTCTTATATGTCCAAGCATCATATGCCAAAGTCAGGTGCAATCATTATTTCAATTTGTAGAAGTCACCACTTGCCCTGTAACTATGCTACCCTTCAAGTAGTATAGGTTATTGCATCAGACGCCCTTCAAAATCACCATCGAGCCCCTAATCATCTTGAGAACACCATCTCTAATAAATATTCCAAGACCCAATGCTTCTAAGGCACCAACAAAGATAAGATTCCTTTTTAATTAAGGTACATACCTCACTTCCTTCAATTTTTGCACCATCCGTCAAACATCTTGATAAGGACCATTCCTATTCCTTCCAGTTATATGGACGATCATCACCATGACAATAAAACAATCATCTTGCTTCTTAAAACTAGAAAACTAATCCCTATTGGGACATACATGGTAAGTAGCTTCTGTATCTAGCATCCACTCAGAATCCCTGAGTAACCAATAGTAGGAGTAGTGACTAAGAACAAAAATATCATTGAGTCTGAGTCCGATCCACCTGCCTGTGAAGAACTACTCAATTGGGTATTGATCACCCTTGCGAGATTTGCTTCGGTCTTCGACTCTTTATTCTTATCTTTGATCCTTGGATAATCAACCTTTCTTTGCCCTAACTCTTTGCAAAAGGCACACTGGTTCTTTTTCAGATCCCTGAAACCCGGCCTAGAATTTGATCTACCACAATCGCCTTTGTCTTCTTACTGAAACTCCTTCCTCTCATCGTCAATACTTCTGCTGAAGTACTCTTGGAAGAAGACTGCTTGTCCTTCCTCCTCACTTCATAGTTTACAAGAGCAGCTGACACATTACTATAGTTAAGTGTTTGTTTACCGTTGATCAAGGTTAGGACAAGGTCTCATACTCTTTATTAGGAAGAAATTTTAGAAGAATCACCGCCTTGTCCTCTTCTTCGAACGCCACATCCACATTAACTAGGTCTGCAAGAAGCATCGTGTAGTTATTCAAGTGATCATCAATGGAGAGTCCTTTCTTCAACTGGAAGCGGTAAAGCCTCCTTTTCATATGTATCGAGTCTCAATGCTCTTCGTCAGATACGGAAGTCAGGATGGTCCTCACCTAAAAGCTTTTAAAGCTTAGATGAATATGGAGTGAACCTCAAGCCAAATATGAAAAGGATTAATAATTAGGAAATAACTGATACAATCTTCTACCTAAAGGGTAGCCAAAGGGTATTTAGGTTTTTGTCCATCTTGATCCACCTGGCAGAACTTCAATGGCCCCACCTTCCTCCCTTGCCAAGTTCACCCCGGCAAGTAGGGGTTCGAAGCGGGCCGGCCTGGCCCGCCAACCTGTACGGACCCAGCATGGGTCGACACTGGCTCGGCTTGGGTCACCCGGGCTTAGATCTGGCCTGGGCCCATCCAATCTACGGGGCGTGCCTGAGTGCAAAAATTCTGGTCCATGGCCCGGCCGTGTCGTGCCGCACCCTGGACCGACCGAGTCCAGGCCAAACTCAGGCCGGGACCAACCCGCCCAACGGCTATTTCTTTAGCTTTTGGGGATTCTTGGGGGTATTTTGCAAATTTTTTTACAAAAGACCCCCGATAGCTATATTGGCCCAAGAATATAGTCGTTGGGGTTTGTAAATTTTTTTTACCGATACCCCAATGGACATATTGGGTATAAATTAATTTTTTTGCAAAAAATTACATTTTAACACCCTCTTCCCCTTTATATGTACACCCTCTTCCCCACTTCATTTCATCACAAAACAAATCTCTAAAAAACTCTAAAAAAAATCTAAAAAATCATTACAAATTTCTACTCTCTATAATTGCTCTCAACTTCTCAAGTGCTCAAACTCTCAAGCTCTATCAAGTTCTCAAGCTCTCAATCTCTCTTTCACATTTCGGTATTTATATTATTGTCAAATTTAATTTAATATTTTACTAGTAAAAAAATGGGGGATGCATACTTTTCATCAGTAGGCTGCAGAAATTCTTCTTCTAGGTGTGATGGTAATTTAAATTTGACTAGTTAAGGGTGGCATGCTTTGCATTTGTCTTTACCCGACTCTTCAATTTTTCCATTCACACAGCCAGAGCCACCTTCCACCTTTGTTTGAACCTGCTAATTTACCTTCTGCTTCCACTGTCAAAGTATCAACTTACATGGCAGAGGAAAAATCTAAGATTTGAATTTTTTTATAAAAATATACTATTAATGGAACTAAATTTGTGAAGTAATTTGTGAATTTCTAAAAAAATTTGAAAAAGTAATAAGATTATTTTCTGGCTTTTATTATCCCATAACTAATTTAGCATTTATGTGTTAACTGAAATTATTGAACTGTTTTATACATATCAAAATATTTTTTTACTTCAAGATATTATTTCTCTTATGGAAAAAAATTCAATAAGTATTTTAAAGATTTTCAATTATATTTTATTTTGCTACTATTATAAATCTTCGAATTAAATTTGAAGGACGTAAATATTTACGTAAAAATTTTATGACAAAATGAATTATATATTCTGATTCTGCCTTAATATGGAAAGATATTAAGAATTCTATAAATAATTTGTATGACTTTTATGAATCCCAATTTGAAAATAAAAAAAATATCCCATCTTGTATCTTCATCTAGGCCTAGAAGTTCTTTAATATTTGGTTTATTATCTGTGTCGAAGAAAATCAAGAAGCTCAGATATATTGAATGAGCTTCATTATTATTTGACTTGTGCCATATATAGCTCCTGAGATTGATGCAGACTCAGGATTTAAAAATTTTAATATTTTGGCCTAGTGAAAATCACAAGAATCAACATATTATATGCTTTCCATCATGACTCGTGATTTACTAACCCCTCCTGCCTCTACAGGAGCTTCATAATCTGCTTTTAGCATAACTGGATAAGTACTGACTGATACGAGAAACTGCCTATCTTCAGAAGCCATCGAGATGACCATCTGAAGGAAGGATTGGCTAGATGCGGAGATGAGAAGCCAAAATAAATCAATAGAAGAAAACATTAAACTCTCTCCAGAAGTTGAATGCAAAAATCTATATACTTTATTTGTATTTGTATTTGTATCAATTTATACTTTATTTTTTATTTATATACTTCATTTGTATTTGTATCAATTTATCCAAATTATTGGATTGTTAATAAAAAAAATTTACATTTGCATTTCACAACTTGTAGCACTTTTGTCAAAATTTGTGGATTTTTTTGAAGTTTTTATTGAATTTTTTGGGATTTTAAACATTTTTAAAAAATATATACTTTAAAATATAATTTTTGGATTTTTAAAATATTTTAAAATTGTCGCCCTGGGTCTGGCTCTGTTGTGCGCAGAACAACAACCTCTCTGAGGAATCCCCAACCAGGCGGAGACTGATGCAGCTGGAGACGTACCCAACACGACAAGAACAGAGAAATAATAGAGAAAAATAATCAACACAGTATTTAACGAGGTTCGGCAACGTGCCTACGTCCTCGGGGCAATGGAGAGAGAGATTTTATTGATCAACAATTAATACAAAGTAATAAAGAGGGATACTTGAGGAAACTTTTAGGGATACAATACATGAGGGCTCTATCCCTTATTTATAGCCACAGAGTCCCTGGGTTTTAGAAAACCCAGCTGGATTCGATCTCAAACAGAAAAGGAATCCGAATCCCAAAAGGAAAGCCAAAACGCGTCTGTCAGTCGACCGGCCGGTCAACCGTGCGATCGACCGGACCCAAATCGAGAGCAGCCTGCTTTCAGTCGGTCGACCGGGCGATCGACCGTTCTATGCCACGGTCGACCGGGCTAACCCTGTGCACGTCGTGCACACCGGTTGACCGGGCAGTCGACCGGCCTTCTCCATCGGTCGACCGTGCGGTCGACTGGGAGCTAACCTGGCCTGCTCCAATGCATCGTCTTGCTCCTTTGTCTTCTGATCTCTGTGCTACCTTCTTCCATCTCCTCTATCTCCTCTCTCCTTACAATTCTCCACCTCGGTGAAGATTTTTCAAATCTAAGCCGGTCTCTAACGAACTCCAGTCTGTCACCTGGCGAAATCGACACACGATCTCGACGAAATCGACACACGATCTCCGCTTGAGCGCTCCGGACGAAATCGACGCACGATCTTGGTAAAATTGACACACGATCTCGGCTTGGAACCTTTAGCTCAGCTATCCAGCTGGAATATACCATACATGCGTTCCCATCACTTCACCTTAGGAGAAATACCATACGAGCCAATCAATGAACGTGTCTCTCACTCATTAACTTCATGACCTCAAGAAGATCCCATCATGAGCCAACCATGACTCTCCAACTGACTGGCTCTATCCAGTCTACATGTCTTCAGCTGACGGTCCAACCAAGTCTGTGTAGGGCACACCGAACACTATCATTGGCTTCAACAACTGGATGCACACCCCCTCATGCAAGCTTAACCATCTTCTCACCAGAATATCAATTGTTCATCGAGATCACAATGCTTCACCTCTACGTGAAGTCCAACTCTCCACCTCTATGTGAAGTCCCAATCAGCTTCTCGAGACCCCAAACAGCTTCATATGGGTTGCATCATCAAATGTGGCTGCGCCTTTACGGTTGCCTACGTACCTTGCCCAAAGAATCAAGCCAAGCGTAGTTCATTTAAATGAGCTCCATCAAGCTCAAGCACTTGTACCTGAATCTTCAGCAGAGAACCTATCTGGCTAAGTCATATGAACCTCCTCATTGCCATCATGGAGAACAACGGCCTTCAACTTGAGCTTGTCGCGGTCACAAGCTCGAGATTCATGCTTCTTCACCCACGGCATGGTTTTACCTTGGTTCTAATGGCTGCAAATAATTCGACATTCTCATCAATATCTTCAACCTGTTCAGTATAAATCCTGGCTACATGATCTCCACCCAGTGTCATATCCGGTGAAGTCTTCACTGATACCGAACCAACTGGAGATGGTGGAGTAGCATCAACTCCACCCGTTACGATACTTCCTTGGCCTCCGTCCTCTCCACCTGCTGAGAGACGGTAGACTTCAACACTGAAGTCTCATCAAACGTGACATGCCACTCAACACGATCTTCTTATTTTGGGGTCCCATAACCTATAGCCTTTCATATTTCTCTTGACACCCAAAAACACAAACTTCTTTGCTCGCGGATTCACCTTGTCATCTTTTGCACTAAAGTAGGTCGGACTTCTAAATTCCTGTAGCAAACCATGATCTTGAGCAGCTTTCCCAGACTAAATTTTCAATGGAGTTTTACCTCCTATCGCAGTCGAACCATTTATGAGATGGCTAGCATACACTATCACCTCAGCCCAAAACGATTTGTCTAATCTTGCATTAGACAACAACCACCGAACCTTCTCCAGTAAGGAACGGTTTACTTCTTTAGCCAACCCGTGGATACCATTTGTGAAGTGAGTACCAATACCAGTGTTCTGGCCAAATCATAGGAATTGGTTCATGTCTCTTTCAACATTATCAATCTGTAGTTCCTTAATCTTCCTACCTGTCTGCTTCTCCATTCTTCCTTTCCACTTCACCAACATATCTAGTGTTGGCCCATAAGGTTACACTCTCCAATTGTTTAGAGTTTTGATGATAACAAACAAAATAGGAGCTATATGGTACTAATTAGTTTGTTAAGATAAGTTTCAGGTTTATACCATATTTGGAGGCTATTGCTTAGCTATTGCAAGAACTTCTAGGTTCATGAAGCAAAGAAGGCGTTTTGCACATCAAGGAAGGAACATAGAAGAGAAGGCTCTAGCAAGGCATTGCACGGCTTAAGACTTCAAGATTGCTCAAGATTATTTATTAGATTTGTTTTTAGTTTAGAAGTTTTGTTAAAGAATAGTGAATAGGTTTGAAGCTCTATCACACACGTTTTTGCGCACATCTTGTTTCCAAACATATTTCCTATAATATGTACAAAAATAATTTGTATACAATCTTCAGCCTACAAACTCACTTTTATCCATTATATATATCCCTATTCAAAACTATTTTTTTAAAAATAGATTTCTCCTCAAAATTTCGTTTTTGTTTTGGCTTTTGACCTGATCCGGTCGACCGCCAGGGTCGACCGACCCAATGTCAGGTCAAGCCGGTCGGCCGACCCAGTCGACCGGAGTTCTGGCAGCAATGCGTATCAGTGTGCACGTTTCACGGTCGACCCGGACGGTCGACCGAGACATGCCTGACTGAAAGACTTCTGCTCTCTGTATTTTTGGGTCGACCGGGCAGTCGACCGTTAGCCTGCAACGGCTATTTTTTTTGAACTAGCGGTCGACCGGGCCGGTCGACCGAGGTAGCCGTTTAAACAGTAACGGCTATTTTCTAAGCTGGTTTATTTTTGTCCTTTTCTCACTTAAGTGTGTTTAAATGACATATTTTGATTTTAATACTTTCTGATTAGCCTTAAATATGTTTTATCTCCTAACCTTAGCCCTCTCCTATAAATAGGGGTGTTTAGGGAGAGGTTGGTTACTAGAAAAATTATCAAAATTTCCACAAGTTTAAGGCATTCAAAAAGACTTGGTTTCTTGGTTTTGTGCTGAAATTCTCTCATTTTCTGAAGTATTTTCAAGAACTCTCTGATTTCTTTTTCTTTTCTCCTTGCACACAAGAGCTCCATTCCTACTCATTGTTCTCTAAGGACTTTTGTAAGGGAAGAGAATTTTGCAAGAGAGAGTTTGTGGTCTTTTGACTACTAAGAGATTTCTTATACTTGAGATTGTGGAGTTGGGTACTCCGGTGAATTTGTAACATCTTTGTGATAGAGAAAGTGGTTGGAATCCTTCTGGGGAAGGCGGGGAAGTAGAGCTGGGTGCTCGAACCTCGATAACAATTCTCGGTGTTTGCGTTTGGTTTACTTGCTCTTATTTCTTGCTCTATTTTCATTGCTCTTATTACTTGCTCTCTACATTCATTGCTATATTCACTTGCTTTGTGAGATTGTTGCATCATAAATTTTAAATTGTGCATTGATTAGCATTATCACTAATTCACCCCCCCTCTAGGTGATTTTCAATGGTATCAGAGCTTGGACTCTAGGTTTTGGCTTAACATCCATAGAGAGATCCTTAAAATTGCTAATCAACATTTGCATTCTATTTGTCATTCACTAGTAAACATGGCCGATAACATCAAAACCCCTCCTAAATTTGATGGACTCAACTTCCCTATTTGGAAGGTTAGGATGACTATCTTTTTGCAATCCTTAGGTAGCTTAGTAGCTAAATCCTTGACCAAACCCTATGTTGCACCCGATAGTGATGAGAGCACATAGACCGACTTCACCTTTAGAGAATATGAGGCTAACTCCAAGGCCCAAAATTCCCTCTTAACCGCCTTGAATAAGGATGACCTTACACGGGTAATTCATTGCCAATCTGCCTATGAGATTTGGCAACATTTATTGGTCACACACGAGGGGACTTCACAAGTTAAGAGAGCTAAGATAGATCTCTTAAGGTCCCAATATGAATCCTTTAAAATGATTGATGAAGAATCTATTGATTGTATGATTACTAGATTTACTAAAATCACAAATGCTCTTTCTTCTTTAGGCGATGACATCTCCAATGACCAAAAGGTGCGAAAAGTGATTCGGGCACTTCCTACATCATGGGAGATCAAGGCCACCACCTTGAAAGAATTGAACGACAAGGATGAGATGGACCTCATTAGTCTCATTGGGAACTTAAAAACCCATGAGATGGAAAAGAAAGCAAGAGAAGAGGCCGCTCCACCAAAGAAGAAATCCATAGCCTTCAAGTCTTCATCCACTCTTGAAGACGATGAAGAAGATGAAGAAGAAGATGAGGAGCTATCACTACTTGTTCGCAATGTGAAGAGAATGTACCGGTGAAACAAGCTCAACTTCCGAAGGAAATTTGAAGGCAAAGAGGAGAGAAGAATTATATGCTACAATTGCCGAAAACCCGGACATATCATGGCCGATTGCCCGGAGTTCAAGAAGAAGATGACTTCCTCCTTCAAGCCAAAGAAACCGGAAGAAAAGAAAGCGTACAAGGCAACTTGGGATTCGGAAAGCGAGTCCGAGGAAGAGGCGGATATAGCAAATATGTGTTTCATGGCAAACACACCAAAGGTAACCCCTCAACCTCTTGATGATGAAGATGATGAATTAAGCAAAGAAGTTCTTGTTCATGCCTTTGTTGAACTTTCAGAAACCTATGATAATAAAAAGATTGAATGCTCTAATTGGAAAGGGAAGTTGCTTTTCTTAAAATCAACTTGCTATTATTTCAAAAGAAAAAGATGAAATTTCTTCAAATCTCATTTCTACCCAAAATGAATTTAGTGCTTATAAAGTTGCTTGTAAAGCAAAATTTCCTAAGATTGATGAAAAAGAAATTTCTTCTTTAAAAACTAGAATTGTTGATTTTGAAAAGACTTTAAAGGATTGTGCTTTTAACACTAAGAAACTTGAAGAAATGTTTTCTAAAAAGCACACCTCTCATGCTAAAGATTCACATGTTAAGATTCCTCATGCTCACACTACACATAACACTTCTCATGCTAAATCTTTTTATGCTCACAATTCTCATGCTCACAAATCACACACTCACTATGCTTTTAAATATGGTAGAGTGTATAGATGCACATATTGTGGTAAGAATGGACATTTGGCTAAATTTTGTTATGATCAAGTAAATAGAACCAATAATCTTGTTTGGGTTAATGAAACTAACTCTTTAGGACCCAAGAAAATGTGGGTACCAAAATCAAGTCCTAAATTATTTGATATAGGTACACACCAAGGCTCCAAGACGTAGGGAGCGGTGGTTCCTTGATAGTGGTTGTTCAAGACACATGACGTGGGACATCAATAACTTTACAACCCTATCAAGGTACGTGGAAGGTGGCTCCGTCACCTTTGGGGATGACTCCAAAGGCACTATCATCAGTATAGGTAACATTCAAATTGGTGCATCTCCCATTATAGAAAATGTTGTACTTGTTGATGGTTTGAAGTATAATTTGCTTAGCATTAGTTAATTTGTGATCGTGGACTTAAGGTTGTTTTTGATGATTCTTCGTGCAAAATCTTTGATGTTAAAACCAATGATTATATTCTCACCGGTTTTTGTGATGATAATGTTTATATCATTGACATGCTTAATGTGGAATGTTCTACTAAATGCTTAAATGCTTTTGATGAAAATTCTTGGCTTTGGCATAGAAGATTAGGACATGCATCTTTTGACCATCTTTCTAGGATTAATTCTAAGGAATTGGTGAAGGGTATACCTTGCTTGAATTTTGAAAAAGATCGCATTTGTGGTGTGTGCCAACTTGGGAAACAACCAAGTCTTCCTTCAAACCAATCAAGGATATCATGTCAACTAGACCATTAGAATTAATTCATATGGATCTTTTTGGACCAACTAAAACTAAAAGCTTAAATCGTAGTAGATTTGCATTTGTTTTAGTTGATGATTTTTCCCGTTTCACTTGGGTTTTCTTCTTGGAACACAAAGATCAAACTTTTTCTCATTTTAAGATTTTCCGAAAAAGAGTTGAAAAAGAAAAGGGTTTTTCGATTTTGAGAATAAGGAGTGATAGAGGTGGTGAGTTTGTTAACCAACTCTTCATGACTTATTGTGATGAAAAGGGAATTAAGCATGAAATGTCTTGTCCTAGAACTCCACAACAAAATGGAGTTGTAGAAAGGAAAAATAGAACACTTCAAGAGATGGTTAGGATAATGATAAGTGAGTATGACCTCCTCAATATCTATGGGCCGAGAACGTAAACACCGCATGCTATATATCAAATTGTATTTATTATTTAAAAATTCTTCCAAAACATCTTTGAAATGTATCATTCTAGAAAACCTAATGTTGCATATTTCAAAGTTTTGGATGCAAGTGTTTTGTTTTGAACACAAAAGATAACTTGGGTAAATTTGATGCTAAGGCTTATGAAGCAATCTTTGTTGGGTATTCTACAACTAGTAAACTTATAGAGTATTCAATAGATTTTCACTTACCATTGAAGAATCCATGCATGTTAAATTTGAAGAATCTAATGTGTTTGTTGAGAATATTGTAGAGATTGAACCATTAGGTGATAACATGGAGAGACTATCCTTGAAGGACTCACCCGCTCAAGAAGAAAAGCTGAAATCCATTGATGATGTTCAAGAGGATAAAGAGGAAAGCTCACAACCGCTTCCTAAAGCTTGGAGATATGCCACAAATCATCCCAAGGAGCTCATCTTAGGTGATGCATCTAAAGGGGTAACAACTCGCTCCAAACTCCATGACCTATGTGGTAACTTTGCTTTCATTTCTCATTTTGAACCCAAAAGCATCCTCGAAGCTGAGGCGGACTCATATTGGTTGCTAGCCATGCAAGAGGAACTCAATCAATTTGAGCGCAACCAAGTTTGGCACCTTGTTCCTAGGCCCCACGATAGACCAATAATTGGTACTAAGTGGATCTTTAGAAAAAGATGGATGAGTCCAGAAATGTGATTAGGAACAAGGCTAGGATAGTGGCCCAAGGTTACACTCAAGTTGAGGGAATTGACTTTGAGGAGACCTTTGCACCCGTAGCACGGCTTGAAGCCATACGGATGACACTAGCTTTTGCATCTTTCAAAAATTTTAAACTTTTTCAAATGGATGTGAAAAGTGCATTTTTGAATGGTTTTATAAATGAAGAAGTTTATGTTGAACAACCTCCCGATTTTAATGATCATGTTCATCCTAATTTTGTTTTTTAAACTTGATAAAGCTTTGTATGGATTGAAACAAGCTCCAAGAGCTTGGTATGAAAGGCTTTCTAGTTTTCTCATTTCAAATGATTTTATTAAAGGCAAAGTAGATACAACACTATTCACTAAGCTGTTGATAATGACATTTTAATTGTGCAAATTTATGTTGATGATATAATTTTTGGTTCTACTAATGAGTTTTTATGCAAGGAATTTGAAAAGGTTATGCAATGTGAGTTTGAAATGTCTTCAATGGGTGAGCTTAATTTCTTTCTTGGACTCCAAATTAAGCAATTGCAAGATGGGAACTTCATATGTCAGCCAAATACTTAAAGGAACTCATAAAGAAGTTTGGACTTGAAGACTCAAAGGTTTACAACACTCCCATAGCAACTACCACAAGCTTGATAAAGATGACCAAGGTAAAAATGTTGATATTAAATTGTATAGAAGCATGATAGGAAGTCTTTTATATTTAACGGCAAGTAGGCCGGACATCATGTTTAGTGTGTGTCTTTGTGCTAGATTTCAATTGTGTCCCAAAGAGTCCCATCTTATTGCGGTAAAACGCATTATTTGTTATATTAAGAGAACGATTGGAATGGGTCTATGGTATCCGAAAACCGGAGATTTTCTATGACGAGTTATTCGGATGCCGACTATGCGGGTTGTAGAGTAGATAGAAAGAGTACTAGTGGGACATGTCAATTTCTTGGTAATTGTCTTGTTTCATGGTCCTCTAGGAAACAAAATTTTGTAGCTCTCTCAACCGCCGAGGCGGAGTATGTGCCGCGGGGGCTTGTTGTGCACAAGTCCTTTGGATGAAACATACTCTCCTTGATTATGATTTGCATTATAACCATATAAAAATATTTTGTGATAATACTAGTACTATACATATGACAAAGAATGCAAATCAACATAGTAAGACCAAGCACATTGAGATTAGATATCACTTTCTTAGAGATCATTTTGAGAAAGGAGATATAGATATTGATTATGTTTCTATGGATTTGCAACTAGCCGATATTTTCACTAAACCACTTGATTTTGCTAGATTTTTTTTCATTTGTGGTGAACTTAATGTTTGTGTTATTGAATAAAAATGTTTTCATAACCCTTTTTGATGTATGACAAAAAGGGGGAGAATGAGTTTTTATGATAAATTATGAGTTCATATGGTTTTGGTTCCATATGAGTTTATACATGTTTAATTAGTTTTCATGATTTCTTGTTTTTGAGTTTAGTGTTTTGCAAGCATATTTTGATTTTTAATCATATGGTTTTTAGTTTGATGGTTTTTGCTTGCACCTTACATTTTTTTTATGATAGCATAATTTGAGGGGGAGCTTACCCCTCCTCTATAGTTTTGCTTATAGCCTATTTGTTTTGTCATTATCAAAAAGGGGGAGATTGTTGGCCCATAAGGTTACACTCTCCAATTGTTTAGAGTTTTTGATGATAACAAACCAAATAGGACCTATATGGTACTAATTAATTTGTTAAGATAAGTTTCAGGTTTGTACCATATTTGGAGGCCATTGCTTAGCTATTGTAAGAACTTCTAGGTTCATGAAGCAAAGAAGGCGTTTTGCACATCAAGGAAGGAACATAGAAGAGAAGGCTCTAGCAAGGCATTGCATGGCTCAAGACTTCAAGATTGCTTAAATTATTTATTAGATTTGTTTTTAGTTTAGAAGTTTTTTTAAAGAATAGTGAATAGGTTTGAAGCTCTATCACACACGTTTTTGTGCACATCTTGTTTCCAAACATATTTCCTATAATATGTACAAAAATAATTTGTATACAATCTTCAGCCTACAACTCATTTTTATCCATTATATATATCCCTATTCAAAACTATTTTTTTTAAAAATAGATTTCTCCTCAAAATTTCGTTTTGTTTTTGGCTTTTGACCTGATCTGGTCGACCGCCAGGGTCGACCGACCCAATGTCAGGTCAAGCCGGTCGGCCGACCCAGTCGACCGGTTTCTGGCAGCAGTGCGTATCAGTGTGCACGTTTCACGGTCGACCGGACGGTCGACCGAGACATGCCTGACTGAAAGACTTCTGCTCTCTGTATTTTTGGGTCGACCGGGCGGTCTACCGTTAGCCTGCAACGGCTATTTTTTTTGAACTAGCGGTCGACCGGGCCGGTCGACCGAGGTAGCCGTTGAACAGTAACGGCTATTTTCTAAGCTGGTTTATTTTTATCCTTTTCTCACTTAAGTGTGTTTAAATGACATGTTTTGGTTTTAATACTTTCTGATTAGCTTAAATGTGTTTTATCTCCTAACCTTAGCCCTCTCCTATAAATAGGGGTGTTTAGGGAGAGGTTGGTTACTAGAAAAATTATCAAAATTTCCACAAGTTTAAGGCATTCAAAAAGACTTGGTTTCTTGATTTTTGTGCTGAAATTCTCTCTCATTTTCTGAAGTGTTTTCAAGAACTCTCTGATTTCTTTTTCTTTCTCCTTACACAGAAGAGCTTCTTTCCTACTCATTGTTCTCTAAGGACCTTTGTAAGGAAGGGATTTTGCAAGAGAGAGTTTGTGGTCTTTTGACTACTAAGAGATTTCTTGTACTTGAGATTGTGGAGTTGGGTACTCCGGTGATTTTTAACATCTTTGTGATAGTGGAAGTGGTTGGAATCCTTCTGGGAAGGCGGGGAGTAGAGCTGGGTGCTCGAACCTCGATAACAATTCTCGGTGTTTGCGTTTGGTTTACTTGCTCTTATTTCTTGCTCTATTTTCATTGCTCTTATTACTTGCTCTCTACATTCATTGCTATATTCACTTGCTTTGTGAGATTGTTGCATCATAAATTTTAAATTGTGCATTGATTAGCATTATCACCTATTCACCCCCTCTAGGTGATTTTCATCTAGGGCTTCAAACCTTTGTCTCATGGGATATATCCAACAATGCCTAGATAAATTATCAATA
>JAVJIF010028832.1:0-62363 GCA_038442645.1 Agave tequilana | reverse complement strand
TCGAGGTTCGAGCCACTGCTATACGTCCCCGCCTTCACACAGAAGGATTTTCACTATGTCCACATAACCTTCCACAAGGGACCTCCATTGAGAAATTACAACACAATACGGGAATACACAACTCCTCTCTCTAACACAAACAAGTCTACACAAGAGGGAAGGCACAAAGGCAAAGCAAAGAAAAGGTTTACAACTTGGTGATCCTATGATCACAAACTCTCTTGTTGATCTCAAAGGATCACGGACAATTTTCTCACTAAATAAAGATCCTAAAGATACATTTGAGATGATAGCTCAAGTATGTGAGAGAACAAAGTATTTGAAAATAAAACAACAAAGAAAATACTTGAAAAAACTTCTTGATGGATATATAAAATGAAAAACAAAATAGAATTCTCAGAGACTTGATTTTCTTTAGATTTTTCAAAACTTTGAAAACAAATAAAGATAGAGAATTTTGGAACAAAAATCTTTTGAAAACTTTATTAAAAACACATGAGAAGGTGAGAAAAATTGCTCTCTAAAATCTTAGTAAAACTGGCCTCAAAGGACCCATATTTATAAGGTCTGAAAATATAGCCGTTGGGGTTCAGATCAGGTCAAAACTGACGTCGGTCGATCGCCTGGTCGACGGCCAACGGTCAGATTTTTGATCATTGGGCCTGTTAATCGACCGGCCGATCGACCGCCCCAAGGTAATTTGCATGTCGGTCGACCGTTCCGGTCGATCGAGGCCAAAACAGAGAGTGAACTCTCTGGTCGGTCGGCCGGGGCTATTTCCAAAGAGCAGACTCTCTGGAACGGTCGACCGCCCGGTCGACCACTAAAGCTGTGCACTTCTATGCACGTCGGTCGACCGAGCGAGGCTTCGGTCGACCGTTAGCAGCCCAAAAATCAGGGTTATAGGGTTTGAAAACTTGGTCTTTTAATACCTATAAAATTTCATAAAATCACATAAAATTCACAAAAATAAGTTCTTATAAATATTTGAAGAACAAATATGTGTGACTAAAATTCAACACATATTTTAAACAATTTGAACTATTTTTGTGATATGAAAATTTAGCTTTAAACCAAAAACGATTTTTTGAAAACTTGAATTTTGAAATGAAAATCCGTTTCTCCAAAACTTGTATAAATACAAAAAACATGATATAGAAACACTTTTGAAGCATATTGTGTATGGATAAAATCCAATACATATGGTAAATGATATATCTATGTTTTTGACAATAGATCCAAAGCTAATTTTTGTTAAGATACAAAACTTGTAACACATGAATTAGAATCATCAAAATAAGTTTTTATACAATATGAATTATAGATGTATGTGGATGAAATTCAACATACATATAAACCATGTAAACGTTTTCTGATTTTATCTATTCATGAAAACAATAAATGTATACTTGAAAATTTAAAACCGTTAAACCGAAAACAAAACTATTTAAACTTTTGTGTGTGTGAACTTGAGCATATCAATACTAGTCTATCTTTACACAAGATCTATAAACAAAATAAAAACTACACAAACTGAAGTCTTCTTGTAGAACTCTTCTCAAAGACGACACGATCCAAACACGATCCAAATGAGCTTGACTCCAACCGAGTGCTAGATGCTATCTTCACGTCCGAGCTCTTGAATCACATGTGTTAACTTCAAAACTTGACTTTGAATCTTTTGTTGAAACTAATCACCTACTAAGTATTGGCCCAGAGGCCCATCACTCTAGTTTTGATGATGATTAACTCATATAGTTATAGTTTACTAATAATCTTGTGATATTTAGTTTCAAATATTTGATCAAGATATTAGTAGGTGATTAGCTTCAACAAAGGAGTTTTGGACCTTTCACATGTTTATTCAAAAGCTCGAGCGTCAAGATCGCATCCAGTGCTCTGCTGGAGTCAAGCTCGTTGAATCGCGTTTAGATCGAGTCGAATTGGAGAAGGAGTTCTACAAGAAGACCTCGGTTTATGTTTAGTATGTTTAGATCTTGTATAAAGAATAGATAGTATTGATATGCTCAAGTTCACACACACACACACACAAGTTTTAAAAGTTTGTTGGTTTTGGTTTTCGGTTTAACCGGATTTTGGATTTATGTCAAAAATATAGATATAATATCTTTTATGTATATTCGATTCTATCCATATATAATATGCTTCAAAGTTGTTTCATATCATGTTTTTGTATTTACATGACTTTGGAGAAAACAGTTTTCATTTCAAAGTTTGGTTTTTGGAAAATACGATTTTCGTTTAATGGCCAAATTTCAGTATCACAAAAATGGTTCAAATAGTTATAATATGTGCTGAATTTTAGTCACACATATTTATATTTTAAAGATCTTATAAGAACTTATTTTTGTGAAATTTATGTGATTTTATAGGATTTAATCGAAGATAAAAAGACAAGTTTTCAATATCCAAATCCCTAGCCAGACTGCACTGGCGGTCGACTGGGCGGTCGACCGGACTAGGAGTCGGTCGACCGTTACGGTCGACCGATGTGCACGAGGACGTGCACATGGCCAGCCTATTCGGCCAGTCGACCGCGCGATCGACCGACTGAAAGCACCCACTCTCGGGTGGGGGCCGGTGACCGGGCAGTCGACCGTTGGCTTTGGCCCGGTCGACCGGAGGCACAACGACATAAAAATGACCGTTGGGCGGTTGACCGGGCGGTCGACCGGAAGGGCATTTCTGCTCTTTCCTGGCTGTCAACGGGCAGATTTTTGAGAGGGTATAAAATACCCATCTCTGGAGCAGGTTTCTTCAATGGTTTTTGAGAGCAATATTTTCTCATCTTATTAAGTGTTTTAGCAATAAGTTTTCAAGAGTTTTGGGCTAAAAGATTTTATCTTTATTTATTTTTAAAGTGTTGGAAATTCAAAGAAAAGAGAGCCTTTTGGGAATTGGGTTTTGATCTTGATTCAATATCTATTTGGAGATTTTTCCAAGTGTTTTTCTTTATTCCAAACACTTTATTTTCTCACACTCGAGCTATCATATCTATCCTACCTATTACGATCTTGTTTTGTGAGGAAAATTTGTTTGTGGCTTGTTTAGACCACCGAGTATTGTAAATCTCTTTGCTTTGAGTTGTGGGTATCCCTCTTGTGTAGAGGTGATTATAGAGGAGTTTGGTTTGGTTGGTATCCTCTAAGTGAGAGGTGATTGTCGTTTGGCTAAGTGTCTATCCCTCTTAGTGTAGAGGTTGTGTTTGTTGGATAGAAGAGTTGTGTACTCCTAATTGTATTACCCAAATTCTCGGTGGAGGTTCCCTGTGTGGGAAGTTCTGTGTGGACATATAGTAGAAATCCTAAGGCGGGGACGTAGAGCAGTGGCTCGAATCTCGAAACATATCTTATTGTTTGCGATTGATCCACTATCTCTAACTCTCTCTCTTTTATATCTTGCATTGATTCATATTGCTCATATCTTATATGCTTGGTATTGTTTGTGTGCCTCACTTGTGTTGAACCAAGAAAGCTTTACATAGCACCTCAACTCTATTTAGAGGAATTTAGAGGAGATAATCCAAAGACCTTCACCGGGAATTCGGCTACACTCTTTGGTTACAGTAAGTGTGTTGCAATTTGTTTTTAATTCCGCATCATTTGTCATTAGATTAGCCATACACCTATTCACCCCCTCTAGGTGTACTTTCACTAAGAAATTGATCAATATCTGAAACTTATTAAACACAAGATCATTAAGAAACTAACCCTCATAAGTTAGTCATCATAAAACTAAGATGAAAGGCCTCTGAGCCAACATTTATATCTTGTTTACTCATGATTTTGTTTCATGAAAATATATATGCTTTATTGCTTTTTGAGTGTCGATTCTCGTGAAATTTTTATATTTCATGGATACATTTTTGCTTTATTCCCTGCTTGAAGGACTTCATACTAGTTTTCATTATTATCATAAACTAGTTTCGTTATTCTTCAATTTGGTAGAGTTTTCAAATATGTTAAAATATTTTCAAATCATATTTTTGAAAACTCCTGCCAACCAAAGGGCGGTTGGATGGGCGACCATGCCTTGTGTACCTTATTGAATATCTATTTTATCAGGTGCATGATAAGGGTGGATTGATATGAGCTATATATGATTTCAATGTTATTTCATATTTTGTATACTCATACTTGATTTCTATATATGTATACATCCAATTTCAATGGCATCAAAAACTTACAATGAATTATAATTGGTATCAAAATTTATTTTATTGACTCAAGAAATTTCAAAATTTTGTTTTAAGTATTATCAAAAATTTTCTTTAAAATTTGTTGATATGTATTGCCTCTATGCAAGGGAGATCATCTTCTCTATATATAAATTCATGTTGAGTGTATCTCACATTGAGAAGCTTGACCTCTCTTTTTTACATAATACACGTGTGTAGGAAAAGCTTAACATCTCCGCTTATACATTGTATATTATTCTTATGTGGGTTAGGATTTAGTCATCTTTTCTCCATGTAATGATGTAGGGGGAGCTAACTTAACGTCTCTCCTCTTCATGAATGTATATCGCTTCATCTTTATTGTTTGGTTGTCTTCACCCCTTTGTTGATGTATTGCCATAAAAGGGGAGAAGAATTTAGAGAGTTTATATATGCATGTTTAATATTATTGTTTATGCATATATATTTTATTTTTTGTTTATTTTATGCATTTTCATTGAATATCCTTATTGCCCATTTTTTCTTCAAAATAATATCAAAATCATTTTTATTTTTTAAAAATTCATTTTCTTTCAAAGTAAGGTCAAGTTGGGATTTCAATGAGTCCTTTTTATTAGAAATCTCAAATTTCTCTTGCCAAACCATATCAAATTTAGAAAATAAATTTTTAGTTTCTTCTTTTAATTCAAAACTTTTCTTTTTCAAAAGTTTATATTTATTTAACAAGTTTTCACAAAATAGAGGAAGCTTTTCATTTAAGGCATGGGCATCCACACTATCATGATCATCATTAAAAGAGCTAGCACTATCATCTAGATGAGTATCCGAATATATCTCAAGGGACTCAATCCCTTGAACATATTGCAAGTTTCATCGGACTCATCTCCACTAGATTCCTTCTCCACATTACTGTCGTTAATTGCTCAGAAGAGGTCAATATATTCCACACTGCAAAAGCGGAATCACAATGAGAAATCATAGAAAATTAATTTTTGCTAAGTGTATGCTAAGTGCCACTGAGGCTTGTGCATTAACCTCTATATGCTTATCATTGCCAAGCTAAGATTTCTTGATAGTGGCAAGGTAAACATGCAATCCTAGGGCTTTAAGATATGCACTCATCTTAAACTTTTACATACCGATGTGGAAATATCGTACATGGAAGGGGCGAGAAAATCCATGAGTGTATAAACTATATGTATGCAAATGCAAATCTAGATTAGCTATCTAAGAATCTCACTCCTAGGTGATTAAACTGAATATCAGGAGCGTAGGCTCTGATACCAATTGAAATACACTTAGAGGGGGTGAATAGATATACTAGCTAATCAAGGGCAATAATGCGGAATTAAAAAATAATTGCAAACACACTTAGTGTAACCAAGAGTGAGTCCGAATTCTCCGTGAAGGGCTTGGAGTTACTCCGCGAGATTCCTCTAAACAAAGAGTTGAGGTGCTTTTAAAAGCTCTCTTGGTTCAACACAAGTGTGGTCACGCAACCAATACCAAACATGTAAATAATATGAACAATATAAGGCAATGCTAGATATAAGAGAGATAGAGTTGAGAAATAGTGGATCAAACGCAAACCTAAGATATGTTTCGAGGTTCGAGCCACTGCTCTACGTCCCCGCCTTCACACAGAAGGATTTCCACTATGTCCAAATTGATCTTCCACAAGGGACCTCCACTGAGAAATTACAACTCAATATCGGGAATACACAACTCCTCTCTCTAACACAAACAACTCTACACAAGAAGGAAGGCACAAAGGCAAAGCAAAGAAAAGGTTTACTACTTGGTGATCCTATGATAACAAACTCTCTTGGTGATCTCAAAGGATCACGAACAATTTCTCACTAAACAAAGATCCTAAAGATATATTTGAGATGATAGCTCAAGTATGTGAGAGAATAAAGTATTTGAAAATAAAACAATAAAGAAAATACTTGAAAAAATTTCTTGATGGATATATAAAATGAAGAAGAAAATAGAATTCTCAAAGACTTGATTTTCTTTGGATTTTCAAAACTTTGAAAACAAATAAAGATAGACAATTTTGACACAAAACTCTTTTGAAAACTTTGTTTAAAACATATGATAAGATGAGAAAAATTACTCTTCAAATCTTAGTTAAAACTGGCCTCAAAGGACTCATATTTATAAGGTCTAAAAATATAGCCGTTGCGGTCCAGATCAGGTCAAAACTGACCTGTCGGTCGACCGGCCAACGGTCAGATTTTTGATCGTTGGGGTTGTCGGTCGATCGGCCGATCGACCACCCCAAGGCATTTGCATGTCAGTCGACCCCCCGTCGACGAGGCCAGAACCAGAGAGTGAACTCTCTGGTCGGTCAACCGGTCGGTCGGCCGGGGCTATTTCGAGAGAGCAGACTATTTGGAACGACTATCTGGAACGGTCGACCACCCGGTCGACCACTAAAGCCTGTGCACTTCTGTGCACGTCAGTCGACCGATCAGTCGACTGAGCTAAGCTTCGGTAGGTCGACCGAGACCGTTAGCAGCCTAAAAACCAGGGTTATAGGGTTTGAAAACTTGGTCTTTTAATACCTATAAAATTTCATAAATTCACATAAAATTCACAAAAATAAGTTCTTATAAATATTTGAAGAATAAATATGTGTGATTAAAATTCAAACAATATTTTTAAACAATTTGAACTATTTTGTGATGAAAATTAGCTTTAAACAAAAAACGGTATTTTTCAAAACTTGAATTTTGAAATGAAAATCTCTCCAAAACTTGTATAAATACAAAAATATGATATAAAAACACTTTTGAAGTATATTGTGTAAGGATAAAATTTAATACACATGGAAAATAATATATCTATGTTTTTGTCAAAACTTATTTTATTAAGAGACAAAATTTGTAACACATGAACTAGAATCATCAAAATAAGTTTTTAGACAATTTGAATTATAGATATATATATGGATGAAATTCAACATACATATAAACCATGTAAACTTCTTCTGATTTTATCTATTCATGAAAATGATAATTGTATACTTGAAAATTCAAAACCGATTAAACTAATAACAAAACTATTTAAACTTTTGAGTGTGTAAACTTGAGCATATCAACACTAGTCTATCTTTACATAAGATCTAAAATCAAAACAAATAAAACAAACTGAAGTCTTCTTGTAGAATTCCTTCTCCAAGACTACTCGATCCAAACACGATCCTAATGAGCTTGACTCCAACCGAGTGCTAGATGCTATCTTCACGTGCGAGCTCGTGAATCATCATGTGTTAGCTTCTAAACTTGACTTTGGTCTTTTGTTGAAGCTAATCACCTACTAAGATATTGATCAATATCTGAAACTTATTAAACACAAGATCATTAGCAAACTAACATCCATAAGTTAGTCATCATCAAAACTAAGGTGAAAGGCCTCTGAGCCAACATTTATATCTTGTTTACTCATGATTTTGTTTCATGAGAATATATATGCTTTATTTCTTTTTGAGTGTCAATTCTCGTGAAATTTTCATATTTCATGGATACATTTTTGCTTTATTCCCTGCTTGAAGGACTTCGTACTAGTTTTCATTATTATCATAAAACTAGTTTCGTTATTCTTCAATTTGGTAGAGTTTTCAAATATGTTAAAATATTTCAAATCATATTTTTAAAAACCCCTACCAATCAAAGGGCGGTTGATAGGCGACCATACCTTGTGTACCTTATTGAATGTCTATTTTATCAGGTGCATAAGGGTGGATTGATATGAGCTATAAACGATTTCAATGTTATTTCACATTTTGTATACTCATACTTAGTTTTTATATATGTATGCATCAATTTCAAATGGCATCAAAAACTTACAATGAATTACAATTGGTATTAAAATTTACAATTAGTATCAAAATTTATTTTGTTGACTCAAGAAATTTCAAAATTTGTTTTAAGTATGAAAAATTTCTTTTAAAATTTGTTGATATGTATTGCCTATATGTAAGGGGAGCTTAACATCTTCTCTATATATAAATTCATGTTGAGTGTATCTCACATTGAGGAGCTTGACCTCTCTTCTTTACATGATACACGTGTGTAGGAAAAGCTTAACATCTCCGCTTATACATTGTATATTATGATTATATGGGTTAGGGTCTAGTCATCCCTTCTCTATATAATGATGCAGAGGGAGCTAACTTAACTTCTCTCCTCTTCATGAATGTATATCGCATATTTATTTTATTGTTTAGTTGTCTTCACCTCTTTGTTGATGTATTACCAAAAAAGGGGAGAAGAATTTAGAGAGTTTATATATGCATGTTTAATATTATTATTTATGCATATATATTTTATTTTTGTTTATTTTATGCACCTATTAAATATCCTTATTGTTTATTGCTATGCATGAGTTAAGGGGGAGACTTCTATGAATCTTATCTTTAATTCATGCAGCATATATAACTCCATGAGTTTTGTCATCATCAAAAGGGGGAAGATTGTTGGCCATAAGCTCATCACTCTGGTTTTGATGATGATTATCTCATGTAGTTATAGTACTAATGGTCTTGTGTTTAATAAGTTTCAGATTTGATCAAGATCTTAGTCGGTATATAGCTTCAACAAATATTCGAAGTCAAGTTTTGAAGGTAGCACGTGTTTATTCAAAAGCTCGCGCATCAAGATCGCGTCGAGTACTCAAGAGGAGTCTAGCTAATGGATCAAAGTTTTGGATCAAGTCAAGATGTAAAAGAGATTTTCAAGAGAAGATTTTCAAGACTTGAGTCTAGTTTTGTAAGTTTTAAGATTTTATGTTTTAGATAAAATATAATGGATAGATTAGTTGTGAATTGCTCAAGCTCATATACACACACAAAATATATATGTGTTTTCTTAAAATAGTATTGATTTTAGAAAATACCGTTTTGATTTTGAGTTTCAAAAAAGATTATCTTTATGTTCATGAATAGAGTTCATCAAAACAAATTTACATGTTTTATATGTATATTAAATTTCATCTATATACATTATTGGTTCAAATGTTTAGAAAAACTTATTTGATATTTCTATATCATATATTTGAGTTTTATTTAAGTCAAAACTTATTTTAGAGCTTAATTGTCAAAAATGAAGATATTTCATCTTATATGTGTATTGGATCATATCCGTACACACTATGCTTCATAAGTATTTAAAATATCTTGTTTTTATATTTTTACAAGTTTATAGAAAAATCATATTTTCCTTTAGAAGTTTGATTTTTGAAAAATACCAGTTTTGGTTTAAAGCTTAGTTCTATATTACAAAAATAGTTCAAATTATTTGAAAATATGTGTTGAATTTTAGTCACACATAATTGTTCTTCAAATAATTACAAGAACTTATTTTTGTGAATTTTATGTGATTTTATGGGATTTTATGGGTATTTATAAGACCAAGTTTCAAAGCCCTAAATCCCAGCCTGAAATCACTGGCGGTCAACCGACGGCCGACAGGATCAGATCTCGGTCGACCGGCGGTCGACCGATGTGCACAAGACGTGCACAAGGCTCTGGCTATCGGGCTGGTCGACTGTGCGGTTGACCGACCAGAGAGTTCACTCTAGTTCTGGCCTGGGTCGACCTGCCGGTCGACCGACATGCAAATTGTCTTGGGGCGGTCGACTGGCCGGTCCACCGACAATCCCAACGGTTAGGAATCTGACCGTTGGCCGGTAGATCGGGCGGTAGACCAACATGCCATTCTGGGTTTATTCTGGACCCCAATGACCTATATTTATGAACCCTATAAAAAGGGGTTCTCTTGGCCAGTTTTAGACAAGATATTGGAGAAGTTTTAAAGCCAGTTTTTACCATCTTTTTTAGGATTTTTCTCCACATATTTTTGGGCTAAAACTTCCATATCAAAAGGAGAGTTTTTAAAGAGAGTTTCAAAAGATATTTCTTGAGTTTTTGACCACTCAATCTATCTTATTTTCTCACATAAGTTTGATCTATCCATTGCTATATCCATCCTCTATAGGATCCTTGTTTGTGAGAGTATTTGTTGATGATCAAGAGAAATGATCATCAAGTGTTCTACCTTTGTATTTGTAGGAGTTGTAGAGGTTGCGGCCTCGGCGAGCTTGTAGATTCGCGTGTGTTGTTCTTGCGGGAACAAGTGATGGACTTGCCGGTCCAAGAGTTCTTGAGAGAGCTATGTATTGCGACACCGAGCGATCTTGCGGGATCGATTATACTGAAAATGCTTCATAGTGTTGAAGGTGAGGACGTAGAGAAAGTGTGCTAGAATCTCGAAACAATTTTCTTGCGTTTGCGATTGCTCATCTCTCTCTCTCACTTGTGTTTTATATATTGCATGCTCTTATTGTTTATATCTATTACATGCTTGATATTTTCTTGTGCTAATTGATATATGCTTGGGATTGTTTGCTCACACTTGTATTCAACCAAGAGAGTCATAGTAGTACCTCAACTCTTAATCTAGAGAAATCTTGAGGAGATAGTTCAGAGCCCTTCGCCGAAAATTCGACTACACTCTTTGATTATACTTTGTGTGTTTGCATAACAGTTTAATTTGCATAATTAGTTTTAATTTCGCACTAGCTTTGTATTTAATTAGCTTGTTACCTATTCACCCCCTCTAGGTGACTTACAGAAACATGTGAGCTCAATGAGTCTATTTATAGAACTTCTGGACTAGCCCAAAGGTCACCGTTACCCTTCCTTAATGAGACATGGATCAACCCAAATGTCACCCCTTTCTTAATGACGTTAGACCAAGAGATATGTTCAGGTTCAATAAATCTAACTTAAAAGTCACTTTTAATGAATGCATCCCACGAGTCATGTTGGGGTTCAATGAATTCATCCCCAAATGTCTCCATTTCTTAATGAGGGAGTCCAAGAGACTTGTCCAGATTCAACAAATCCAACCAAGAGTCTCCCTCTCTTATTAGAGAAGTCCAAGAGACTTGTCCAGATTCATTGAATCTAACCATGAGCCTTCATCTCTTAATTAAGGAAGTCCAAAAGACTTGTCCAGATTCATTGAATCACACCAAGAATCTCCATCCCTTAATTAGGAAATTCAAGAGACTTGTCCAAATTCATTGTAAGGAGACCAAATGTTTTGCCTTCATTAACCAAACCCTATCCAGGCCCCAAATCCAACTAGTTTGTATTTGTGAACCTGTGACCTTTAGTGTGGCAAAATAAAGTCTTACCAATGAGGCATTTAGATTTATTGAAATATATGTATACATGAACATATATAGTTTGAAAACTCTTTCAGTTTTAGAAAGCAATTTTACACAGAAATTCTAACAATATCATGCATTGCCTTTTTGTAAGAAGAAGGTTCTTCCAAACACACATGGGAAACTGGGTCAAGGAGGACAAACGTGGATACTTTTCCGGGGCTTAAATTGTTTATAAACCAACATAAATTGCTGCGAAAATCTGGAAAAAAAAAAATTTAACACTTTGGTTATAGCTAAATCAACAAACAAGAACTTTCTAAAATTTCTGTCTAACTAATGACAAGGAATTTTAAGGATCAATGCAACATAAGCAAGGATTATGCCATTAAACTGGTGTGAGGAAGTCTTAAAATCACTATAGAAACAATGAACAAGCCTGCAGGTCCAATAACTTCAATTATTAATTGTCACGACTCTGTATGTGCTACGCCAAGCGGAGATCATCATGAAAATTATATCAAACTTATAGCATGCATGGAAAACGTGCAGATGTTAGCAGGGCAGCCCATCTGCTCAGGGGCGGAACCAGAAAAAAAATTTAGTGTGGGCTGCAATTTTTTATCACATATAATTATGAATTATATGAATTTATCAAAAGAATAAAACATATTCTCCACTAAATCAGGAGTGGAATTAGGAATAAATTTACTTAAAAAATCAAAATAGAAAGGAGTCTAACACAATATATGAAAAAGAAAAAAAAAAGGGAGGGGGTTTAAGCCTAGATATAAAAAATGGGCCGGGCTGTAGCTCGGCCCAGCCCACTACTGGGTCCGCCCATGCATCTGCTTGGCTCAATCACCAATCTTTTTTCATGCAAGACAAAAACAAAACAGAAAAGATAAGAACAGTGTTCACTACATAGACTCTCTACAGTGTTCACTACCGGCGTGCTTGGTTGCACGGAAGTGGGCGGAAGTAAGGAAATAGGGAAGTATAATTACTCACTTCCTTATCTATTCAAACACCGAAAAAAGAAAAAAATAAGAAAACACTTTTTCCTTTTCTCTTTTCTCTTTTACACAATCATTTCCTCACTTTCAGGGTGTTACAGTAATTTTCATTTGTAATAAGTTGTAACACAAAACAGTTAATTTTTTTGATCATGTAAATCTCACTTGCATTCTAATTATAGTCTATTTTATTTTTCTTATTTAATTTTTATTTTAATATTATTTTGCGATCAACTTTGTAGTTAACTTTTTCACTTCCACTTCCACGTTACCATCCAAACATCGGAAAATACATAACATTTTCAAATCACACTTCCAACAACATCAAACACCAAAAAAAACTTACTAATCAATTCTCAAGTTTCAAAGGGAACTATTACCACTTCCCCACTTTCTCCTTTAACCAAACATGCCCGACATAGACTCTGTTCTTCTCCTTCTTGGCCAAAAAAAAAAAAAAAAAAATTAACTAAGATGTCTTTTTTTTTTTTTTGGTAAAAGATATTCACCAGATGCTCATCAGTAAAAAGTGACAATGTGGTCTAATGACTTGATAACCTACTCCAAATCTAATATTTTGATCATAACATCTGATAGCTTCGATTTGGAAGTCTCTCACTTATGTTATGATTAGTGGACCAATCCAAGTCGATAATCTTAACTATCCATTGTTTTTGTGAACGGTAGTGATTCAAATCTCGCATACATATCGTGTGTTGCCTTAATTACTACACTCAAAGAAATCATAATCGCTCATGAAAGTTGCGGAGAGTTAAATTTTGATTTAGACAAGTCACAAATCCTAAGGCAAACAAGAAAATTCAAATATGTATGAACCCTAGATGTAGATCTTATTTCTCATTGGATCTAAACATAAATCCATAAGAACCAAATCTGTATTTTTTTAATTTAATCTAAATAACTTTTGTCTTTCTAAACACAATAGCTTCTATATAAAGTTCATTTAATTGTGTGTAAATATGTTTAACTTTTATATAGAGAATAAAAAATGTTGCAAGAAAATATTTCAGTTCTTATTTGAAACTTTCACGTTTAGGGGGAGGATAAACATAAACCCAATTCTGAATTTGGTAAATTATTGGTTTTATTATCAAATAGATCCTACTTATCCCATTTTAGCCACATTTATTTATAATAAAATTTATTTTCCTAATTATAATTAGGCATTCATGCGCTCCATGGTAAATATGAAACGAAGAAAAATTTATTGCGGAAAACGGCGGTTCGGGTCCCACACAGCTCCCCTTACTTCCTCAGCCCGCATGCGGTCACATCCTCCCCCCGAAGCGGCCCAGATAGCGTGCCCAGTACGCGTAGTTAGCCAAACGAGGAGTCCTTGGCGGTCCCAAAATCTGCACCCACTAGTTCCCCCACCATAGTGGGTCAACATGTCCTAGACTAACCGACATTCGTGTGCCAACAAATAACGGTGTGCTAATAATTGCTCTCGTCATCCCCCTCCCCTTCTCCTCCGCCCTATTATTTAAATCCCCACCTCACTCTCACCCCGCACACTGGTCGATCCGATACTTCCAGCCGAAACATCCCAATCCCGGTGACGAGCCGATATCGGTTCCGGTACCGGCACGTGTCGGCTCCCAATGGACTCATTCCGCCCTCAGAAGTCCCCAGGCTCCGACCGCTTCCTCGGCCCTCCTCTCCTCCTCCGCCTCCGCCTCCGCCTCCTTCGAGCTCGACGAGGATGACATCTTCTCCACCGACACCGGCCCAATTCCTAGCCCCAACCCTAGCACTAGCCCCGTCCGCCACCTTTCGCCTCTAAACCCTAGCCCTAACCCTAGCCCTAGCAGATCCCCGCTCTCCCCTTTTCACCGCGAGCGCAACTTTGGCATCCTCGCCGCGCTTCCTGAGGATTCCAAGGCCCGAAACCCTAAGTTCCTCCAGCGGAAGCCGTCAATCTCCTCGTCCTCCTCGTCGGCATCGACCTCGCCCGCGTCTTCGGCGAGGATGATTCCGGTGATCCCGAAGCCAAAGCCGGTGGAATACGGCGGAAAGGCGGGCCATCACCTCTACCAGTCGGCGCCGGTGAATGTGCCGGTGATTCCCGGCCGATTAAGGGGGGAGCCGGTGGAGAGAGATGAGGTGGATGATGAAGACGTGGACGAGATGATGCTGCCGCCGCACGAGATCGTGGACAGGGCGCAGGGGAAGGGGGAGCCATTGTCGACCTTCTCGGTGCTTGAAGGGGTTGGCCGGACCCTCAAAGGGAGGGACCTGAGGAGAGTGAGGAACGCAGTGTGGCACAAAACAGGTTTTCTTGATTAAAACTCTTGAATTGCTGGTAATCTTGGTGTGTTAGTTTTTGTTTTTTGATTGAGGTTTTTTTTTTTTAAAATTCAGTGAGATGTATGATCATTGGTGAGAAAGGAGGATAGAATGCATTTGGTGGTTTAATCAATGGGAATGAATAAACAAGGGGTGAATTGCTTAGCCGTTGTTTTGGTCAAATTTTGGTTGAAAAAAGATGACTTGGTTGTCTTCATTTTATTTTAGTTTTGATGAGATTAGTTTTGATGATTTTAAAAGACTTCGGCAAGAGAAAATAGTGCAATTGGACAACTGTAATTGATCAGCATTTCAGTGTTCCTTCCTTTTGCATCTGCATGTGTGTGAACCTAGCGATTTTATCTAATATTATGACTTGAAGAATGTACATGATAAGCTCAGTTGGAGTTTGAAATTGATATCTATGGAGTGTAACATGAGAGAGATGAGACTCAAGTTCAGAGTAGTCATTTGAATGCCTTTCATCTGATATGATTTCTATTCTAATATTCAGAAACAAAAACTTTGTTCAAAATGTTAATAAATCTTTACTTTGTTTTTCGGTCACCCATAATGAACGTATTATGTGCTAGTATACCGCTGTTGTCGGTGAGAAACCGACCGATCGATCAAGAGGAGGAAGGAGAGGGGAGAGGAAGAAGGAGGGGAGCTGAGAGAGAGAAGAAGAAGGAGGAGAGGGTCAACTCTCTGTATCTCCCGCTCCCCCCTCTTAGATGTAGACGGACGGACGGACAAAATTTCTATACGAGTTATGGGAGAAAACCTCCCTTTGTTCGGTTTTGATGAACAAACAAATTGTACTTTCTATTGACAAATTGTTTCCAAAGGAGTGATGTTGATTATAGGATTCCGTGGTGATTTGTTTACTCAATTATTGTTTCACCTTGATTCAGTGTACTTTAATTCCACTCATGGATGATGGATCTAAAATTTCATGGCATTCTATTGCACAATATTTACAATGTTAATGTGTTTGGATCTTTAGTAGCACTGCAGTTTTTGAGAGAAATTCAGGTTTCTTCCTTGTCATGAAAGAAATATTAGAAATATTATGTATGTACCATACCTGCTGAGTTGTTGCAATATTTTAGATCCATGGTTAACCAAGTCATAAGATTTTGTGGACTAGGGTAATTTCCCCTTGATACGTCATCAGTAAAATTTTAAAGGAAATCTGAAGTAGGTATTGTTGGCTGCCCTTTATGTGCTCATTATCATCAGCGGATATAGTACCTTTCTTCTTTCAGATTCATACAATCCTTGTTTCTTAACCTCTTCAAATTTGAATAAACCTGAATTGTTTTACATGAGTCATCTATGTTCGCGGATACGACAACATTGAAATGGACAAAATACGTTGACATGTGACAAATTCTTAAGCATACACACGACACGTGTGTCACATGTTTGGTACACGACACAACTCCATTGTAGTAATGTCCGTGCTAGCAGAGTCCGTCATCTCGACAATGCCTCACATTTGATGCTAGTGCCTTGAATCTTGAAGTAGTTGATTAATTTTTTAGTCGGGCTCTTTCAGAGGATTGCCTTTATGCTCTTCGACTATAGTGGCTTCTATCTACTAGTTGACACGCTGTGGCATACTTTGTCCTAGGGATTCTTGTGATAACTGCCAAAAAACTTAAATCTTCTTCTATTCCACTTTAGGAGGCTTATCTATGACATTTAGGCATAAACTATGAAAAAGGTACGACTTGGGTCATGCTTTCCTACCAGCTCTTATTGAAGGTAGATATGTGCAAGCTATGCTTGTTGCAGAGAAATTTCTAGTTACATTTGTCTTGAAGTTAATCAGACTCTACATTCTCTTATATCATGTCACCTATATAACACTGGTGCGGCAAAATTGCCTTCGCACATGCACCCGACACGAATCGAGTACGAATTCGTGCCCGACACGTCTCTGGCACGTCAATCCGTGCTCGATTCGTGGTCAACGGTCAAGAGGGGGCGCGTGCAGTCAACTCGGGTTGGGTGCGGGAGGGATTTGTTTGGGTTTTTTTCTTGAAAAAAAAACCCGACTTCGACTTATAACTCAACTTCATATAACCCTAATTTCTCCAATCCCCTCTCAAAAAAAATCTCCCGATCTCTCTCTGTAACTCTAAATCCTCCCCAGCTCCTCCCTCGGTTGTCCTCTCTCGTCGCAGTTCGACGGTCAAAGACGGTATCGACTCCTCTCTCTTGGCGAAAGATCGTAGTCGTTCTCTCTCTCTCGTCGAATTCGTCGTCGTAGTCAAAGTCTGCTCAAAGTCCTCCCTCGTCGTTGTCGTCAAAGGATTGCAATCGTCGACAGCTCGTCGAAGTCCTCCCTTGTTGTCGACTCTTCGAAGGAAGTAATTTTACCTCCCCCCTCTTTCACTATGTGCTCTCTCTCAGGATTTCTCTCTGTCTCTGCTCTCCTTTTGAGAGTTCTCTCCTCTCTCTGCTCTCCCTCCCAGGTTCTCCTTTCAGGATCTCTCTCTGTCCCCTCTCTGAGAGAGCTCTCTCCTCCCCCTCTGCTCTCTCTTTGGTTCTCTGTCAGGATCTCTCTCTGCTGAGAGAGAGAGAGAACCTGAGAGAGAGAGAGAGCAGAGAGTGAGAGGGGAGAGAGCTTTCTCTCTCTCTCTCTTAGAGAGAGCAGAGACAGAGAGATCCTGAGAGAGAGCAGAGAGTGAGAGGGGAGAGAGAGCTCTCTCTCAAGAGAGAGCAGAGAGTGAGAGGGGCATACTTTATAGTTAATCGATAAATAATAATTAAATTGATTGTTAATTGTGTTTATATGTTGTAAACTTGTAGTTAATATTTGTGTTTATATGTTGTTATTGTGTTTATATGTTGTGTTAATAATTCCTATTTATGTTATATGTTGTAGCTAATATTTTAAAGTTGTTATTGTGTTTATAGCAATGGAAATGAAAGGTAGTTCAAGTGTAGTATAACTTTATCTATATATAATAATAAAAAAATGCTTGACGTATCCCCGTATCTAATTTTTTTGGATTTTGCCGTATCTTGTATCCGTGTCCGTGTCGTATCCATGTCCCGCACCCGTGTTCGTGCAACATAGTATGTCACTAATCGTGAACTCAGCACCTCTCAGTATGTTCTAGCAACGGATATAATATACCCCTTCAGATGTGATGTCTTAGCATGAACATCCTTAATTGAATTGCATTATTCGATCTTGCTCTTTACCCTGGATATCAATTTTTGTTGCTTGTTTATTCTCATATTTAAACACTTATACTCAAAATAGTAGGCCTTTCAGTTCCATTGTCTTGCCTCTTAGATGTCTTGCCTCTTAGATCAAAGCTTTAATAGTTTTATAGCTTATTATCCTAATTGACGACAATATATCTTACAAAACTTCTTTTAGATACCTCACTTAGAAAACAAATTGAAGCCATGCCTTTTTTGTCTATGCCCATTTTATAGTCTTGAAAAAGAAATACAATCTTCAGAACACATGCATATGTTTTTGTAATCATAGAAGGGTAGATATGTTTTCATCTATATATGACGGATAAGGATAAGAAAGGCACTGGCTCAATTTATTTTAAATAAATCTGAGTTGTGATACTATTAATTTTGAGTTTGGACTTTGATTTATTGATGTTTTGTTCTGGGAGGGAAGAAAAAGAATGCTGAATTGGGTTACTATTTAAAGTTTGGAGTAATTTTAGAGGAGAATAAACAATTCAAAGAAATTGGAGACCTGGAAATTTATCCATGGAAGCAAAAGGCAAGATTGAGTAATATTTCCTGAGACATCATGTTTTGACCGGGAATATTATATTTATTTGCATATTTTAATTTATTCCCATATGCTTAGTGGAAAATCATTGGTGTGGATAAACATAGTGGAAGAAGACCATGTGTTCTCTCTGAAAATAGCTTTATCTACCTTCTATTGTAAACATTAGAAGTCATTCTCTTTGTGGTATGCATTGCTTGTGATGTGATCGTAACCGGTGAAATGTTTGAAGTAGCTTTGAAACGTTTCATTCTTTATGTCAGTTCTTGTTCACATTAAAATGCCTTTACCTTTACACTCTATGCTGTCATGGCTTTTATCATTTATGTCAATGATATTGATATAATTGAAACATATTTCCTCTGCTTATGGCACACATTTCCTAACCTTCTATAGTCTTCAGAGAAAATGATTATCTAGGCATGCATTTATTGATCCGGGGAATGTGGGAGTGATGTTTTTCCCCATGTGTAGCAGACATGAAATAGCTTTGAAGTGGTGCTGATATACTGACTTGGGTAAGAGTTAGTGTTATTTCTGGTTATTATATGCTCCAAGTTTTTATGGTGTATAGAAGAATGAAAAAAAAGCAAATGTAAGATGAATTAAAGACAACTATGTCTGGAACGGGGGAATGTGGAGCATTAGTTATTGGTTTCATAAGTTTAAACCTTGGTTCGAAATCGTGGTATCAGTATCGGCAAGTGGTTTTTAGCACCAATATCATTCATATTGGATGTCAATATCGTCAATATCAGCCATGTTGGCAATACGTGCCTTGATATCAGTAGATATTATAGGAATAATACTGGATCGGTACCTCAAAACCTGGTATGATTGATATTGCTTATATATATTGGAGTTAGCCGATATTTTTAACCGTGGTTTAAACTATATGACCAAAGAAAAAATAGGTTTCTTACCTGTCAACATGCTATCGAGGTTTGTTTGGGAGGGGGCTCTCTTTTCTCTGTTTGCCTTTGACAGGAATTTGGGCACCATGTTACATAAGTGTTTATTTTAGGTAACTACCAACCAGAAAAACTTAATTCTTTTCTGCTCTGAGTTTTGCCCCGTGCTGATATCACCTGATGTTCTTCTGATAGGAAATAGCTCCGATAACTATGATTATGATTTTCTGAAGTAAAATTTTAGAGACATTAAAAACATTGCTTGAGAAATGTATTTTGATCCTTGAATTTTTATACTGTGGTTGTTGAGGTCATTCAATATCATTCTGATATGATATCTAATCAACTTAAAACTTCTCTATATTAAGAAATTATTGTCTCCCATGCATGTGTGATACACGACTCAAACTGTAAGCGGCTGACAAGCAGATTGTATTGCGGCAACTTGAGCTGGTAGTTGTTTAGGAAAAAGATGATAGATAAGTAAATAATAGTGGATAACCAAGTGCCCATATTCTCTAGAATAAGGAGGACCAAGCCCACTTTTAGGAGATTTCGTTCATGTGCTATTTTGGATCTGTTTTTAACTCACTGAGCACTGAACTACAGGCTATTTTCAGCTTTTGGAACTTTATCACACACACTTTATAACCAGGATTCTTATTATGAATCATTTGTAGACCTATATATATATTTGTTGACCTTTCCATCAACTCACCAGATAGCTCCTTGTCCCTTCAATTATTCATATACAAGAGCATGTTTGTATGTAAAGCTGAGCTTTGATACACTAGACTAAATAAGTAACCTTGTCTATATTGAATGATCTGTTTTCTCTTGCAATGCTTAAAAGAGATGTAGCAGATATATCATTCTTAGAAAAGTTTTGGTATGCCTGCAATCTATTATCTTTGTACAATGAATGAGCATTTTTGTTTTCGTTTGTTTGAATTATATCATTCTCAACTTTCCATGGTGTGCAGAACAGCTAACTAGCCTGACCCCATACTAAGCAAGTGTTCTAGAACTTAGCCCAGGACATGATAATTATTAATTCCATGTGGGACCATGATGTGTTGCAATGTGAACAGACAGTGTTATTGATGGTAGTGAAGGGGAAATCAGAGGAATCCTTTTGGTTCAAATCTTAAATGGTTTTAATCATCTGTACTAGGATTGTTTGTTTGGCTATTTTTTTTTACTAGATTGGCTATGCTTTAAATAGAGATTTAGCATTTGATAGTGACATCTGCACTAAGATCATAATTGATAACTAGCAATATTATAATAATAATAATAATAATAATAATAATAATAATAATAATAATAATAATAATCGTCGTCGTCGTCGTCGTCATCGTCGTCGTCATAACCATTATCATCAGAATTCCATTGAGGTAGTAATAGTTGTGCGACACTACTATGGATTGGGAAAGCTCCATGTTATGTCAAGTGTGAGTTGGTTCTAAACTTTGACCAAGTATGGGAAAACATCATCATTTGACTTTAGGTCCAGTTGGTGGATAGGGAAAATTACCTCATTTTACTCATGTAGGCTAAAAGAATGTCCAAACGAAGGGATGATGTTTGATGCAGGGAACTGCTTTCTTCTTGGAGGTGCGATATAACTGCAATAGTCTTCCTGAAACACATTGCCTATCTTAAGCTCTCTTTATCCATATAAACATTGCGCAGATTGTAATTCACTACTGCTTCGTATAACTAGTAACGTATAGAACATTCTCATACCAGCTCAGATTCACTTGAGGAATCCATGGTGCCATTTCACTGCAGGCCAGAAGTTTGGATTTCATGTCATTTCTATTCAATTTCATTTAACATTTCTAGATATTCATGTGCTATTTCCTGGCTGTGCAATTTGAACTGAATTCCTTTCTGTACCAGGTCTATTTCCAAATATATGTCTGTGAAGTGCCATTATTTTCTCCTTGCAAGTCCTGAAAGCACCATTGATTCTATGATCAACAATCTTTTTTCTACTATGATAGAGATTGGTGAACCTGTACTACAGTTGCCAACTGCTTTTACATATTTCCCCCACTATTATGTAGATTGGTTAGGTTGGCTATTGTTGGGTATATTCTACTGTATTATGAGTGCCTGGTTAGTTTGCTCATGTTTCTATATTTTTCCATGTAAGCTCTGGTTATATCTAGTTAGTTCATTATACATAGGGTTTGTCTGGGTTGTGACAGGTTGCAGCTGATATGAAAGGTTTTTTGATTGGTGGGGTTCATGTGTGTCGAATACTTACATTTCTTCTCTAGTAGGACCAGGAAATTTGCACTTGCTTGTGCTGAAACTTAGAAATAGGGGGTTTGAAATTCTATTTGCCTCTCTCTCACACAGCACTGTAATCTAGACAACATCCAGTTTAACTCGCTTATGAAGCATTGTTTGAATGCTTCAAATGTTTACCTTCTATGGGTTTTCCTAGTTTTATCTACAATTGCATGTTCAATGTGCTAGTTATTAAGTCATTGTTCAACTGACTTAAAATGGAATTTTGCTTGCTTTAGGGTAGGTTAAGCAATATATTCTTGTGGTTTGACATGTTTAATGTGATTTTTCTTCCTTGTGATAAGTTAACACTTGGAGTGTGAAGTGCCGACTTCTTGAAAGGACAGTGATGGGGAAAGCAAACGGTTCAGATTTGATAGATTTAGGATTTTAGTTGATTTAAGATTTTAGTAGATTTGGTTAAGATTTAGGATTTATTTGAATCTAGATGTGGTTAGATTTGATGTATTTAATAATTGTACGTACGGTGCATGTATTGTAGGCTATATATGGTCATGTAGATGATCTTTAAAAAAATCATTAAATAATTATGAAAATTTTGATAAGCTATTTGCTTTTCGCAGTTTGTACAATTGTCTATTATTTATCACGTGTGATTTTTGCAGTTGAAGAGCTTGATCCAAGAATTGTTTATCATTTATCACACAATTCCTCTGTCCCAAAAGGGTCCACGCCATCATTGCATGGAACTAACCAAAAAAACAAATGATAATAAAATTTTCATTTTTCTTTATACTCGAGTAGCATCATTTATGAACAAAAAGAATAAAAAGCAGATAAATAAGAATATAAAAGTGTAATAAAATGATAGTCAATCACTTATAAGAAAAGATAAGAGTTGCAACTTTCCAATCTCACTCTTCTGCAAAAAAAAATTAGAAGATATTATAAGAATTTCAACTTTATGTCTCTCAAAAAATTAGATTCTAAACCTCTTATTTTCTCTAGAATTAACAGACTGTCCAAGTCAGTGTTATAATCATACAGTACTTTGTAGAAATGTTCTAAAAAGCGGCTTCAGTGCGCGCGCAGTCCGGGAGCGCATAATGTTTTAACGGTTTAAACGGTGATTAAACGAATTACAAGTTTTATTATTATTTTAATATATAATAATATTATAATAATTAAAACATGAAAATATGAGTTCTATAAACTCTGAAAAAAAACATAAAAGATAAAGTAAACATAACTTGAAAAATTAAATTACTAGAGCTAAGAAGAATTTAAAAGTATAAATAATTACAATCAGTTCAAAGTATATCACTGTACCTCCACCTCCAACAACTATACTTAAAAAATGCATTTAAATGAATAAATATATGTAATTCTTTCAAAAAGCAATATACTTCCAACAACTTTGGTTCACTGTTAGATGCAGCTGCAAGTAATGTGCAACCTAATCCTTCTCACGCTTGAGGCACTCATCAGCCTATTAAAAGAAATAAAGACCATTGGTAAGAACCTGCGCAAAATACGTGCACGCGAGGGGGGAGAGAGCTGACCAAGGGAAGGACGTCGTTGACGCATGAGGAGATCATCGTCGACGCTTTGCTGCTGACTAGAAAGCTAATCGTAAGGGGAGATCTTTGTCAACAAGTCGCAGTGGGAGGATCAACCGCAAGGGAGGTCGTCGTCGAAGGGGGAGTTTGTCACAGGAGGATCAGCGCTTTGTGAACTTCTTTGTCATTGAGCTTCGGGAGCTCTAATTCCCCAGGAGGATCGTCACCGTCGTGATTTCGAGAGCTTCAGATAAAATTAGGACTTCGGGAGTTTCGTCGTCTCATCGCCGTGAGCATCTAGAGCTTCTTCGTGAGATTTGGGAGCTTCTTCATCGCCGCAGGAGGATCAAGGATGCGGATAAATTTAAGACTCGCGAGCCCTAATTCTCCAACACGCGACAATTTATATCCTCAATTATTGGCTGGGGTTTGAGTTTAGTTAGCTTAATGGATATGAAATTCGAATCCATTTAGAAAACAATTGAATAATGTTAAACGGACGCTAATTAATCACCGATTAGATACTTAATCATCGCTTAAGCGAATTTATTACTTGACTGAGTAATCGGACCGCTTTCTTTAAGTTCTGCTCGGTTTCAGGTCGAAAACATTTAAGCGGATAATTAATCGGCCACTTAAACTTTTTTTTAGAGCACTGCTTTGTAGATAACCATATAGTACTTCGTAGATGATTGTGATTTTTCTCAAATATATAGTAGTTATGAGCTTAATGCAAAAGGGCATGAGAATTAACCACAAACCTACAGAAAACACCTTCAACTAATTGTCTTAGAGGTCCCCAAACGTTAACACCCAAAAAATCGCGTGGGCCTTGGCTCCTCAGTTATCTCATATGGGGGACTTTGCTGACTATGTCAATGAGTCTACAGCCTAGACTCAGTGTGGATTCTTTGATATAAGCCGAGTTCATTGTCCGTGGGATTTGGGGATGGCCGCTACTCTCTGGGCAGTTTGGCCAAGGCCTAATGATTGTTAATCTTTCCAAATTTTTACATTTGATCCGACAACAGTTCCTTTATTAGGTTATTAAAACTCATAATATGATGTAACGTTGATGTCGCGGCTCGGTTCATGTGTGTGAGCCACACAAGCATATCATAAAAAGATCAATCTCGTGTTGACACGTGAATAAAATGTCGGGTTCAAGGATTACAAAGCTTTAAAGTCTTTGGACTTTCTCTTACGTGATAAGATATATGTGTGTGGCTCACACACGTGAACCAAAGTTGTTGACGTTGTACCTTATTTTGTGCATGGTAATGATAATAATTTAAGAGGAACATATCTCGTATCATATAACATCATTTGCTCTATGATCCATGCCAACGTTTTGATTCATATCCTAATCTGATAGTTCTGACAATTCAAAATAACGGTACAGATCACAATCTGGACACATGCATCACCAATGAATTCTACAATGCTATGTTACTTTAATAGTAGTATCTCATGCAGTGGATATGTTTCTGTGCTAAATTTACTTGAATCTCAGCAAAGCTTGCATGGAGGCTTCTCTTCGGTTGAAACAGGCGGGAGGCAGCGTGACATCATTTCAGCTTTAAAGTTTATTTATTGCCACGTGTATTTGCATGTCGTGAAAATCCAAGTGTCTATCCATGTGAATCTTCGTGAGGATCAGGAGTTGTGGTAAATAGGAAAATAAAAGTAAAGAAAAAGACTTTTCACATGTCATTTTCCATTGTGGTGTACTACTGGGGGTGCGGATGGGCTGGGTTTAGTTCTGTTCGGTTCAGAACCCACCGGGCCTTAGCCTGAACCCGCCCGCAAAAAAGGGGCGGCCCAACCCGGAATTAAAAATAAAAAAAAGACTTTTTAAGGTATATTTTTTGAAAAAAATAATTTGTTAATTTTTTTTTATATTTACAATATTCTCAAATGTGTAAGTGTTGTAATTGGTCATCACACTTTTCTCACTAAGAAGAGGTTCATGATTTGAAATGGGGCACCCACATATTTTTTTAACCTTTTTTTTTTTGTGTCATGGGGTTGGGGTGGGGGGTGGGGGGGGGGGGGGGGGGGTGGAGGACCTATTCAAACCCGGGCATGCCTCGTGTATGGGGGCGGGCTCAAGCCGGGACTAGGCTCAGGTGACTCGGCTTGGCCAGGACCGTCCCTACTCGAGCCGGGTTCATGCGAGTAAGTGGGCCGGCCCGGGCCCATTCGCATCCCTAGTTACTATATGGATCAATTTCACTAAGGGCCTGTTTGGTTAAGGGTGGAAGTAAGGAAGTGAGGAAGTGATAATAGTTCCCTTTGGAACTTGAGAATTGGTTAGTAATTTTCTGGTGTTTGGATGTTGTTGGGAAGTATAGTTTGGAAAGTGTTATATCTTTTCCGGTGTTTGGATGGTAATGTGGAAGTAGAAGTGAAAAAGTTGACCACAAAGTTGACCGTAAAATAATTTTAAAATAAAAATTAATTAAGAAAAATAAAAAATTGACTGTAATTAGAATGCAAGTGAAATTTACATGATCAAAAAATTAACTGTTTTGCGTTACAACGTATTACAAATGAGATTTACATGACCACAAAATTAACTGTAGCACTCTGGAAGTGAGGAAATGGTTGTGTAAAAGAGAGAATAGAAAAGAAAAAGGGGTTTTCTTATTTTTCTTTTCCGATATTTGGATAGATAGGAAAGTGATCAATTATACTTCCCCCATTTCCTTACTTCCGCCCACTTCCTTCAAACCAAACACCCCCTTAAATGCATTGCTCCTCGCAGCGAAGACGTCTCGCGTGATTTTTGCAGTTCAAGCACTTGATCCAACAATTGTCTATCATTTATCATCCAATTCCTCTACTCCAAAAGGGACCCGGCCATCATTGTGTGGAACTAACTAAAAATCAAATGATAATAAAATTTTCATTCTTCTTCTGTACTCGAGTATCTTTATCTATGAATAAAAAAACAGATAAATAAGAATATAAAAATGTAATAAATTGATGCCAACCACTTATAAGAAAAGATAAGAATTATAACTTTTCTATCTCACCTTTATACTAAAAAAAAATTGAAGATATTATAAGAATTCCAACTTTACATCTCTCAAAAATTAGATTCTAATCCTCTCATTTTCGCTAGAATTAACAGACAGTCCAAGTCAGTATTATAACCATATAGTACTTTGTAGATGACTCTTTTTTTCTCAAATGTAAAGTAGTCATGAGCTTAATGCTAAAGGGCATGATGCTAATAATAGACATATAGAGATTATTGTACGGCAAGTAACATCAAAATTGTTGGTTTCAGAAGATGAAATGTCTAATGCTTTTTTACCTGGAGAATTAATCGGATTGTTGCGAGCGGAACGAGCAGGGTGTGCTTTAGAATAACGAGAGCATCTCTGAATACTCAAAGTTTTATATTCGAAGCAAGTTTTCAAGCTGCAAAAGAATTAATCACAACCTTACACAAAACAGTGAACTTAAAATTATGAATTAGACCTTCAACTGTTGTGCTCGGAGACAACAACCCTTAGAGGATCCAACCAGAACTCAATCACCAAAACAATGAAACCAAAAACTAGAAGAAGAACCAAACGCAAAAACCAGATCTAACGAGGTTCGGCCAACCTGCCTACGTCCTCGGGGCAATCCACGGAGAGAGATTTCTTTATGGAAGATGGTTTACAATAGCTCTGGATCTCTATGAACACAAGAGAGTCAGCAGCTATACTTTCTCAAAGTTCTCAAAGCACTAAACCCTAGAAAATTACAACCAGGGCTTAAATACATAATTTCCCGAAACAGCAGATTTCGCCCAAAACCCGACTACCGGTCGACCGGCCCGGTCGACCGGTCCATTACCGTAACTTGGGTTTTTCTCTCCAGTCGACCGGGCCGGTCGACCGGGAACCAACAGAGACTTCACCTGCTTACAGAGACCCTCTCCGGTCGACCGGTCCGGTCGACCGAAATCCAACCGAGAGCTCTGTAACATGCAGACATTCTCTCCGGTCGACCGGTCCGGTCGACCGGGATAACCTGGTGCACTTCGTGCATGTCGGTCGACCGGTCCGGTCGACCGACCTCTGTCAATTTTCTGCTGCTGCTTCTTTTTCCTGCCCGCTGTTCCTTCGCCTTTCGTCGTAGACTCCTTGGCAGTCTTCAACAGCACCTGGCATGTCTTCACATCCTCTAATGTACTCTCTCCTCCAACAATTCTCCACCTCGGTGAAGATTGTTAAATCTGAGCCGAACACCGACTCGATAGCGGCTGCACCAATCTGGTTGCCTACGTACCCCTTGCCCAAGGGATCAAGCCATCCGTAGTTCATCCACATGAGCTTCAGCAAGCTCATTTCACCTGAAGGATCTGGAGCAAGTCTTTGCAGTGTGCAAACTTCACTCCCGTAACCACCTTTGTAAACATGTCGGCCGGATTCTCTGAAGTATGAATCTTCAACAGGTTGATGTCATCTTCCTCCAGAATCTCCCGAACAAAGTGATACCTGACATCGATGTGCTTCGTTCTTGCATGGTAGACTTGGTTCCTTGCCAAATAAATGGCACTCATACTATCACAGTGTATCTTCAAGATCTCCTGTTCCACTCCCAAGTCGTCTAGCAATCCCTGAAGCCAGATTGCCTCCTTCATGGCCTCTGTCAAGGCCATATATTCAGCCTCTGTAGTCGACAACGCGACTGTGGACTGAAGTGTGGAGCGCCAACTCACCGGTGCCTGCGAGAATGTGAATACATACCCAGTAGTCGACCGGCGTTTGTCAAGATCACCTGCATAGTCCGAATCCACGTACCCTATGCATTCCTGCTTCCCGGTGTTGTCCTTCTCAAATACGAGGCCTACATCAACAGTACCCTTGATGTACCTCAGGATCCACTTCACTGCTTCCCAATGGCCCTGACCTGGATCATGCATATATCTGCTGACCATGGAAACTGCCTGTGATAGATCCGGCCTTGTACACACCATTGCATACATCAAGCTTCCCACTGCATTGGCATATGGTACATGAGTCATATGCTCACGCTCCTGAACACTCCTTGGAGACATCTTCGCTGACAACTTGAAGTGCGGCGCCATTGGTGTACTTACAGTCTTCGTATCTTTCCCGATATTAAACCTCTGCAGTACCTTCTCCAGATAGCCCTTCTGAGTCAAGCTAATCCTGCCAGCCTTCCTGTCCCTTGTGATCTCCATACCCAATACTTTTCTTGCTTCCCCAGGTCCTTCATCTCGAACTCAGACGATAAAGTCTTCTTCAGAGAATCAATTGCAGATCTTGACCTAGAAGCAATTAGCATATCATCTACGTAAAGTAGTAGATAGACATACTCACCAGATGGTAGCTTGTTATAGTACACACATGGATCGAAGTGGCTTCGTGTGTACTTCTTCTTCCTGATGAAGCTGTCAAATCGTTTGTACCACTGTCTCGGAGACTGCTTCAGACCGTACAGCGATTTCTTCAGCTTGCATACCAACTCCTCTTTCCCTGCAGTTTTGTAACCTGTGGGCTGAGTCATGTAGATCTCCTCCTCAAGATCGCCGTGGAGAAAGGCGGTCTTCACATCAAGTTGGTCAAGGTCCAACTCATTCTGTGCCACCAAGGCTAATAGGATCCGAATAGACGAGTGTTTTACAACTGGGGAGAACACCTCGTTGTAGTCGATCCCTTCTCTCTGTGCGTAGCCTTTAGCCACCAGCCTTGCCTTGTAGCGCACTTTGTCTTCTTGGAGTGATCCCTGCTTCTTAGCAAACACCCACTTACACCCTATTGCTTTCTTCCCCTTGGGCAACTTGGTCAGTTCCCATGTGTTGTTCTTATAAAGAGACTGCATCTCTTCATTCATAGCTCCTTTCCATAACTCAGCTTCTGAACTGATTTCAGCTTCCCTGAAAGTAGATGGAATGGCTTCTTCAACAACTGGAAGTGCATGTGCAATCACCATGTCTGTAGTGAGCCAGCCAGGTTTCCTAGCATTCCTCCTTGGTCTTCCAACTGCAGTGGGATCTTGAACCGCATCAATAACCTGTTCCTGATCCTCTTCAACAACCTCAGCATCTTCTTCTGCAACTTGATCACCTCCCTGTGTCACCTCAGGGATGATCCTCACTGATACTGAGTCTTCTAGAGATGGTGGATCTGCATCACTCTCCACCTGCTGCAATAGCTCCTTGGTCTTCTTAGTCTCCACCTGCTTAGAGACTGTAGGCTTCATCATCGAGGCCTCATCAAAAGTGACATCTCTGCTGATTATGAATTTGTTGTCTTGTTGGTCCCAGATCTTGAACCCCTTGGTTCCTTTCTTGAAGCCAACAAACACTCCTTTCTTCGCTCTCGGATCCAATTTGTCTTCTTTTACATGGTAGTAGGCTGGACATCCAAATATCCGGAGCACATCATAATCTTCTGCAGCTTTACCCGACCAAGCTTCAAGAGGGGTCTTCCCCCCTATTGCAGATGACGGCAACCTATTGACGAGATGGCATGCATACCCCAAAGCTTCAGCCCAGAACTTCTTTGGTAATCCTGCATTTGACAATATGCACCGAACCTTCTCTAGCAAAGTTCGGTTCATTCTTTCAGCCACCCCATTCTGTTGCGGAGTTTCCCTTACTGTGAAGTGCCTCTCTATGCCCTCATCAAGACATAGCTTCTGGAAAGGGTCTGACTTGTACTCTCCTCCGTTATCAGAACGAAGTACCTTGACTTTTCTTCCTGTACTCCTTTCCTGATTTGCTTTCCACTTCACAAACAATTCTAGGACTTCATTCTTGTGTCGCATGGTGTACACCCAGCACCGCCTAGAATAATCATCGATAAACGACACAAAGTAATGGGTTCCCCCTATTGATGCAGTCTTTGTGGGTCCCCATACGTCTGTATGAACATAATCAAGAATGCCTTCGGTGCAGTGTGAAGCTGTACCAAACTTCACCTTTGTCTTCTTGCCTATGATGCAATGTTCACACAGATCCAGTTTGCAGGTCTCTGCACCCTTCAGCAGCCCTTTCCTCACAAGAGCTTGCATAGACTTCTCCCCTGCATGTCCCAGCCTCATGTGCCATAGCCGGGTTTGATCTTCCTTCTGACTGGTCGAAGCTGCCACCTGCCCTGTCACTGTACTACCTTTCAAGTAATACAAATTGTTCCTGCGGTTGGCCTTCAACACCACCATTGAGCCCTTTGTCATTTTAAGAACACCTTCTTTAATAGACACACCGAGCCCCAATGATTCCAAAGCACCTACTGAGATCAAGTTCCTCTTCAGCTGAGGGACATATCTCACTTCCTTCAGTTCCCTTACCATCCCGTCGAACATCCTGATAGGAATTGTGCCCATACCCTCCATGATGCATGGGTGATCATCGCCCATGACGACCGAACACCCCTCCAACTTCTCAAGACTGGTAAACCAATCTCGATTAGGGCATACATGATATGTAGCACCTGTATCAAGAATCCACTCGTTATCCCCGAGTAACCTACAACAGGAGTAGTAACTGAAAACGAGAATACCGAAGAATCTGAATCTGAATCCTCTGCCTGTGATTTACTGCTAGCAGCCTTTTCACTCTTGCCAGATTTGCCTCAGATTTTGATTCCTTCTTCTTCCCCTTGTACTTTGGACAGTCAACCTTCCAGTGCCCAAACTCTTTGCAATGCATGCACTGGTCTTTCTTAAGATCCCTTAAGCCCGGTCTTGACTTCGATCTTCCTCTCACCTCCTTGCCTTTCCTTGATGAGCTCCTGCCTCTTACCTCCAAAGCTTCTGCTGATGAACTAGATTTCCCAGGATGTTCTCATTCTTCCTTTTCTCATAACTCATCAGTGCTGACGATATCTCATCAAAGTCTAAGGTTTGCCTTCCATTTAAGAATGTCATTGTAAATATCTCATACTCCTCCGGTGGAAGAGAGTTCAGGAGAACGACTGACTTGTCTTCCTCACTTATAATGGCATCCACATTCAGCAAATCCGTAATAAGCTTTGTAAACCTGTTGAGGTGCTCATTCACTGTGCTTCCCCTCTGCATCCTGAACAAATACAGCTTGCTCTTAAGCTGCAACCGAGTCTCCACGCTCTTTGTCAGGTACTTCTTCTCGAGGGTTTTCCACATATCCTTTGCTGACTTCTCATGTTGAACAGAATACTTGATATCTTGTGACAAACATGAGCGAATCAGGCCACATGCCGACCTGTTCATTTTTGCCCACTCATCATCAGTGGTAGTCTCCTTCTTCTTCTCCAAAAGGAGCGTGTCCTCGAGGTTCTGTGCATTCAATGCATCCATGACCTCACACCTCCACATCCCGAAATTGTTAGTTCCATTGAACTTAACAACTTCAATCCTGGAGTTGTTCATTGTTTTAACAGACTTAGATTCCTCTGCCATTGAGATCCTTTTCTTGACCCTCTAACTATGCGGAAGATCAAATACTTGCAAAATAGATCTATTACTGAGATAAAAAAGTGATTTTTACCTCCACCTTGAAACCCTAGCTTGAGTTTCTCACCAGATCTATTCCACCACTGATTCAAAACGAGCCCTCCCTGCGTCCACCTGAGATCGACACACGATCTCCTTGAACACCAATGCCTCTGACCTGAGATCGACACACGATCTCCACCTGATCAGATCTGGAGCCCTTCGAATCTTCAGAATATCCCAAGCGTAACCTGGATGCTCTGATACCACTTGTTGTGCTCGGAGACAACAACCCTTAGAGGATCCAACCAGAACTCAATCACCAAAACAATGAAACCAAAAACTAGAAGAAGAACCAAACGCAAAAACCAGATCTAACGAGGTTCGGCCAACCTGCCTACGTCCTCGGGGCAATCCACGGAGAGAGATTTCTTTATGGAAGATGGTTTACAATAGCTCTGGATCTCTATGAACACAAGAGAGTCAGCAGCTATACTTTCTCAAAGTTCTCAAAGCACTAAACCCTAGAAAATTACAACCAGGGCTTAAATACATAATTTCCCGAAACAGCAGATTTCGCCCAAAACCCGACTACCGGTCGACCGGCCCGGTCGACCGGTCCATTACCGTAACTTGGGTTTTTCTCTCCAGTCGACCGGGCCGGTCGACCGGGAACCAACAGAGACTTCACCTGCTTACAGAGACCCTCTCCGGTCGACCGGTCCGGTCGACCGAAATCCAACCGAGAGCTCTGTAACATGCAGACATTCTCTCCGGTCGACCGATCCGGTCGACCGGGATAACCTGGTGCACTTCGTGCATGTCGGTCGACCGGTCCGGTCGACCGACCTCTGTCAATTTTCTGCTGCTGCTTCTTTTTCCTGCCCGCTGTTCCTTCGCCTTTCGTCGTAGACTCCTTGGCAGTCTTCAACAGCACCTGGCATGTCTTCACATCCTCTAATGTACTCTCTCCTCCAACATCAACTAATTGTCTGAGAGGATCCAGGTGTCCAAATCTTACACCCAAAATATCGCAAGGGCCTTGGTAAACTCATGGCATGGGACTTTGCTGACTATGTCAATGAGTCTACAGCCTAGACTCAGTATGGAATCTTTGATATAAGACGAGTTCATTGTCCGTGAGATTTGGGGGTGGTCGCTCCTCTGTGGGCAATTTGGCCAAGGCCTATTGATTGTTAATCTTATCAAATTGTTACATTTGATCTCATAACAGTTCCTTTATTAGGTTATTAAGACTCATAAGATGATGTAAAGTTGATGTTGCGGTTCGGTTCATGTGTGAGGCGCACACAAATTATAAAATGACTAATCTAATGTTGACACATAGATAAAATGTCGGGTTTTATGATTACAAAGTTTTAAAGTGTTTAGACTCTCTTTTACACCTTGTTCACGTGTCAATGCGAGATTGACTCTCTTATAATTTATATGTGTGTGTGACTCACACATATTAACCAAAGTTGTTACCGTTGTACCTTATTTTATGCATGGTAACAATTTATAATCACATTATTTGACTCGTTGTGTCATTTCATTACTCACTCTTTAATGAAACCGACGGTGATGATACACTTTTATGCGGGAAGAAAAAAAAAGACCGTAATTTGTAAGGATTTTTCTGAGAACAACCATAGGTTCTATAAAACCTTGAGGATTACATTACACTAAATATAAAATTTGGATAGTGAGAGTAAATCTAAAACTATATTAGTAATTTATAATTACATTAGCGAACTAGTTTGTTACAATTATATAAGTTAATTACATGCATCAATAATTTTAAAAGAGTATAAGTTTGTGCTAGACTTGGTCACTCACAGGGATCCCTAGAGACAAAAAAGAATCCCATAAAACGAACTCTAAATCTACGCGAGTTAACAATAACAGCGTCTACATCTCTTTGACTTTGGGGTTGTTTGGTTGCAAGGAAGTGGGCGGAAGTAAGGAAATAGGAAAGTATAATTGTGTTGTGCTCGGAGACAACAACCCTTAGAGGATCCAACCAGAACTCAATCACCAAAACAATGAAACCAAAAACTAGAAGAAGAACCAAACGCAAAAACCAGATCTAACGAGGTTCGGCCAACCTGCCTACGTCCTCGGGGCAATCCACGGAGAGAGATTTCTTTATGGAAGATGGTTTACAATAGCTCTGGATCTCTATGAACACAAGAGAGTCAGCAGCTATACTTTCTCAAAGTTCTCAAAGCACTCAACCCTAGAAAATTACAACCAGGGCTTAAATACATAATTTCCCGAAACAGCAGATTTCGCCCAAAACCCGACTACCGGTCGACCGGCCCGGTCGACCGGTCCATTACCGTAACTTGGGTTTTTCTCTCCAGTCGACCGGGCCGGTCGACCGGGAACCAACAGAGACTTCACCTGCTTACAGAGACCCTCTCCGGTCGACCGGTCCGGTCGACCGAAATCCAACCGAGAGCTCTGTAACATGCAGACATTCTCTCCGGTCGACCGGTCCGGTCGACCGGGATAACCTGGTGCACTTCGTGCATGTCGGTCGACCGGTCCGGTCGACCGACCTCTGTCAATTTTCTGCTGCTGCTTCTTTTCCTGCCCGCTGTTCCTTCGCCTTTCGTCGTAGACTCCTTGGCAGTCTTCAACAGCACCTGGCATGTCTTCACATCCTCTAATGTACTCTCTCCTCCAACAATTCTCCACCTCGGTGAAGATTGTTAAATCTGAGCCGAACACCGACTCGATAGCGGCTGCACCAATCTGGTTGCCTACGTACCCCTTGCCCAAGGGATCAAGCCATCCGTAGTTCATCCACATGAGCTTCAGCAAGCTCATTTCACCTGAAGGATCTGGAGCAAGTCTTTGCAGTGTGCAAACTTCACTCCCGTAACCACCTTTGTAAACATGTCGGCCGGATTCTCTGAAGTATGAATCTTCAACAGGTTGATGTCATCTTCCTCCAGAATCTCCCGAACAAAGTGATACCTGACATCGATGTGCTTCGTTCTTGCATGGTAGACTTGGTTCCTTGCCAAATAAATGGCACTCATACTATCACAGTGTATCTTCAAGATCTCCTGTTCCACTCCCAAGTCGTCTAGCAATCCCTGAAGCCAGATTGCCTCCTTCATGGCCTCTGTCAAGGCCATATATTCAGCCTCTGTAGTCGACAACGCGACTGTGGACTGAAGTGTGGAGCGCCAACTCACCGGTGCCTGCGAGAATGTGAATACATACCCAGTAGTCGACCGGCGTTTGTCAAGATCACCTGCATAGTCCGAATCCACGTACCCTATGCATTCCTGCTTCCCGGTGTTGTCCTTCTCAAATACGAGGCCTACATCAACAGTACCCTTGATGTACCTCAGGATCCACTTCACTGCTTCCCAATGGCCCTGACCTGGATCATGCATATATCTGCTGACCATGGAAACTGCCTGTGATAGATCCGGCCTTGTACACACCATTGCATACATCAAGCTTCCCACTGCATTGGCATATGGTACATGAGTCATATGCTCACGCTCCTGAACACTCCTTGGAGACATCTTCGCTGACAACTTGAAGTGCGGCGCCATTGGTGTACTTACAGTCTTCGTATCTTTCCCGATATTAAACCTCTGCAGTACCTTCCCCAGATAGCCCTTCTGAGTCAAGCTAATCCTGCCAGCCTTCCTGTCCCTTGTGATCTCCATACCCAATACTTTTCTTGCTTCCCCCAGGTCCTTCATCTCGAACTCAGACGATAAAGTCTTCTTCAGAGAATCAATTGCAGATCTTGACCTAGAAGCAATTAGCATATCATCTACGTAAAGTAGTAGATAGACATACTCACCAGATGGTAGCTTGTTATAGTACACACATGGATCGAAGTGGCTTCGTGTGTACTTCTTCTTCCTGATGAAGCTGTCAAATCGTTTGTACCACTGTCTCGGAGACTGCTTCAGACCGTACAGCGATTTCTTCAGCTTGCATACCAACTCCTCTTTCCCTGCAGTTTTGTAACCTGTGGGCTGAGTCATGTAGATCTCCTCCTCAAGATCGCCGTGGAGAAAGGCGGTCTTCACATCAAGTTGGTCAAGGTCCAACTCATTCTGTGCCACCAAGGCTAATAGGATCCGAATAGACGAGTGTTTTACAACTGGGGAGAACACCTCGTTGTAGTCGATCCCTTCTCTCTGTGCGTAGCCTTTAGCCACCAGCCTTGCCTTGTAGCGCACTTTGTCTTCTTGGAGTGATCCCTGCTTCTTAGCAAACACCCACTTACACCCTATTGCTTTCTTCCCCTTGGGCAACTTGGTCAGTTCCCATGTGTTGTTCTTATAAAGAGACTGCATCTCTTCATTCATAGCTCCTTTCCATAACTCAGCTTCTGAACTGATTTCAGCTTCCCTGAAAGTAGATGGAATGGCTTCTTCAACAACTGGAAGTGCATGTGCAATCACCATGTCTGTAGTGAGCCAGCCAGGTTTCCTAGCATTCCTCCTTGGTCTTCCAACTGCAGTGGATCTTGAACCGCATCAATAACCTGTTCCTGATCCTCTTCAACAACCTCAGCATCTTCTTCTGCAACTTGATCACCTCCCTGTGTCACCTCAGGGATGATCCTCACTGATACTGAGTCTTCTAGAGATGGTGGATCTGCATCACTCTCCACCTGCTGCAATAGCTCCTTGGTCTTCTTAGTCTCCACCTGCTTAGAGACTGTAGGCTTCATCATCGAGGCCTCATCAAAAGTGACATCTCTGCTGATTATGAATTTGTTGTCTTGTTGGTCCCAGATCTTGAACCCCTTGGTTCCTTTCTTGAAGCCAACAAACACTCCTTTCTTCGCTCTCGGATCCAATTTGTCTTCTTTTACATGGTAGTAGGCTGGACATCCAAATATCCGGAGCACATCATAATCTTCTGCAGCTTTACCCGACCAAGCTTCAAGAGGGGTCTTCCCCCTATTGCAGATGACGGCAACCTATTGACGAGATGGCATGCATACCCCAAAGCTTCAGCCCAGAACTTCTTTGGTAATCCTGCATTTGACAATATGCACCGAACCTTCTCTAGCAAAGTTCGGTTCATTCTTTCAGCCACCCCATTCTGTTGCGGAGTTTCCCTTACTGTGAAGTGCCTCTCTATGCCCTCATCAAGACATAGCTTCTGGAAAGGGTCTGACTTGTACTCTCCTCCGTTATCAGAACGAAGTACCTTGACTTTTCTTCCTGTACTCCTTTCCTGATTTGCTTTCCACTTCACAAACAATTCTAGGACTTCATTCTTGTGTCGCATGGTGTACACCCAACACCGCCTAGAATAATCATCGATAAACGACACAAAGTAATGGGTTCCCCTATTGATGCAGTCTTTGTGGGTCCCCATACGTCTGTATGAACATAATCAAGAATGCCTTCGGTGCAGTGTGAAGCTGTACCAAACTTCACCTTTGTCTTCTTGCCTATGATGCAATGTTCACACAGATCCAGTTTGCAGGTCTCTGCACCCTTCAGCAGCCCTTTCCTCACAAGAGCTTGCATAGACTTCTCCCCTGCATGTCCCAGCCTCATGTGCCATAGCCGGGTTTGATCTTCCTTCTGACTGGTCGAAGCTGCCACCTGCCCTGTCACTGTACTACCTTTCAAGTAATACAAATTGTTCCTGCGGTTGGCCTTCAACACCACCATTGAGCCCTTTGTCATTTTAAGAACACCTTCTTTAATAGACACACCGAGCCCCAATGATTCCAAAGCACCTACTGAGATCAAGTTCCTCTTCAGCTGAGGGACATATCTCACTTCCTTCAGTTCCCTTACCATCCCGTCGAACATCCTGATAGGAATTGTGCCATACCCTCCATGATGCATGGGTGATCATCGCCCATGACGACCGAACACCCCTCCAACTTCTCAAGACTGGTAAACCAATCTCGATTAGGGCATACATGATATGTAGCACCTGTATCAAGAATCCACTCGTTATCCCCCGAGTAACCTACAACAGGAGTAGTAACTGAAAACGAGAATACCGAAGAATCTGAATCTGAATCCTCTGCCTGTGATTTACTGCTAGCAGCCTTTTTCACTCTTGCCAGATTTGCCTCAGATTTTGATTCCTTCTTCTTCCCCTTGTACTTTGGACAGTCAACCTTCCAGTGCCCAAACTCTTTGCAATGCATGCACTGGTCTTTCTTAAGATCCCTTAAGCCCGGTCTGACTTCGATCTTCCTCTCACCTCCTTGCCTTTCCTTGATGAGCTCCTGCCTCTTACCTCCAAAGCTTCTGCGGATGAACTAGATTTCCCAGGATGTTTCTCATTCTTCCTTTTCTCATAACTCATCAGTGCTGACGATATCTCATCAAAGTCTAAGGTTTGCCTTCCATTTAAGAATGTCATTGTAAATATCTCATACTCCTCGGTGGAAGAGAGTTCAGGAGAACGACTGACTTGTCTTCCTCACTTATAATGGCATCCACATTCAGCAAATCCGTAATAAGCTTTGTAAACCTGTTGAGGTGCTCATTCACTGTGCTTCCCCTCTGCATCCTGAACAAATACAGCTTGCTCTTAAGCTGCAACCGAGTCTCCACGCTCTTTGTCAGGTACTTCTTCTCGAGGGTTTTCCACATATCCTTTGCTGACTTCTCATGTTGAACAGAATACTTGATATCTTGTGACAAACATGAGCGAATCAGGCCACATGCCGACCTGTTCATTTTTGCCCACTCATCATCAGTGGTAGTCTCCTTCTTCTTCTCCAAAAGGAGCGTGTCCTCGAGGTTCTGTGCATTCAATGCATCCATGACCTCACACCTCCACATCCCGAAATTGTTAGTTCCATTGAACTTAACAACTTCAATCCTGGAGTTGTTCATTGTTTTAACAGACTTAGATTCCTCTGCCATTGAGATCCTTTTCTTGACCCTCTAACTATGCGGAAGATCAAATACTTGCAAAATAGATCTATTACTGAGATAAAAAAGTGATTTTTACCTCCACCTTGAAACCCTAGCTTGAGTTTCTCACCAGATCTATTCCACCACTGATTCAAAACGAGCCCTCCCTGCGTCCACCTGAGATCGACACACGATCTCCTTGAACACCAATGCCTCTGACCTGAGATCGACACACGATCTCCACCTGATCAGATCTGGAGCCCTTCGAATCTTCAGAATATCCCAAGCGTAACCTGGATGCTCTGATACCACTTGTTGTGCTCGGAGACAACAACCCTTAGAGGATCCAACCAGAACTCAATCACCAAAACAATGAAACCAAAAACTAGAAGAAGAACCAAACGCAAAAACCAGATCTAACGAGGTTCGGCCAACCTGCCTACGTCCTCGGGGCAATCCACGGGAGAGAGATTTCTTTATGGAAGATGGTTTACAATAGCTCTGGATCTCTATGAACACAAGAGAGTCAGCAGCTATACTTTCTCAAAGTTCTCAAAGCACTCAACCCTAGAAAATTACAACCAGGGCTTAAATACATAATTTCCCGAAACAGCAGATTTCGCCCAAAACCCGACTACCGGTCGACCGGCCCGGTCGACCGGTCCATTACCGTAACTTGGGTTTTTCTCTCTAGTCGACCGGGCCGGTCGACCGGGAACCAACAGAGACTTCACCTGCTTACAGAGACCCTCTCCGGTCGACCGGTCCGGTCGACCGAAATCCAACCGAGAGCTCTGTAACATGCAGACATTCTCTCCGGTCGACCGGTCCGGTCGACCGGGATAACCTGGTGCACTTCGTGCATGTCGGTCGACCGGTCCGGTCGACCGACCTCTGTCAATTTTCTGCTGCTGCTTCTTTTTCCTGCCCGCTGTTCCTTCGCCTTTCGTCGTAGACTCCTTGGCAGTCTTCAACAGCACCTGGCATGTCTTCACATCCTCTAATGTACTCTCTCCTCCAACAAATTGCTCACTTTCCTATCTATCCAAACACCAGAAAAGAAAATAAGAAAACCCCTTTTCTCTCTCTCTTTATATAATCATTTCCTCACTTCTAGAGTGCTACAGTTAATTTTGTGGTCATGTAAATCTCATTTGTAATAAGTTGCAATACAAGACAGTTAATTTTTTGATCATGTAAATCTCACTTGCATTCTAATCACAGTCCATTTTTATTTTTCTTAATTAACTTTTATTTTAATATTATTTTACAGTCAACTTTGCGGTCAACTTTTCCACTTTCACTTTCACATTACCATCCAAACACCGGAAAAGACAAAACATTTTTAAACGACAGTTCTCAACAACATCCAAACACCGAAAAACTTATTAACTAATTCTCAAATTTCAAAGGGAATTATTACCACTTTCTCAATTTTTCACTTCCTCACTTCCACCCTCAACCAAACAGGCTCCAAGCAACTGAGACTCATTCCTTTTTACCTTTCAATCCAACGCGTTTGAGTGTTGTTCATTCTCTCATCTTCAGCGTTGGCAGGAGGACTTAATGGGCTTGAATTTGACAGCAGAGAAATTATCAAGATGGATACTTTCGATCGAGTGACACAAAGAACAAGAAAAGACAGACAGCAACGCGGTTGTCAATCTCTACGCGGGCACAAGATTATCTTCTTTTTTTTTTATTTCTTTTTTTTTTTTATTATTGGTTGAGTTCAGCTTGACTTTCTAAAGTAGTAAGTCAGTCGTTTAGGAACTTGATTTTTTGTTTTGTTGTGTTATTAGATAAGGAGTTTTACATTTCTTGAGGGTACTTTGGGTTTTGAGTAAGAGAGAGCTTTTCGGGCAAGAGAAAATCAGAACTGATGGATGCAGATGTTGTAACGAAATTGATATGCTCGATATCAATTATTGCGTGCATAATTCGGGATACCATAATTACTATGATACCAATAGTTGGGAGATACGAGATCCTCACGACTACCTCAAGCACGCCATTAGATCGATTACCTCGAGCACACAAGATGAATATTAAAAGATATAAGAAGAAGAACACACAATTTAACGTGGTTCGGTCGAAACTTGGCCTACGTCGAACTTGAGAGAGCTTTATTAATAAACTTGATATAAAGAAATCTAACATTCCTCTTGATGACACAAGAGTAATCACTTTCCTCTTGAATTTACGCTTAGATTATAAGAGTATACCTTCTCTCTATGCACCTTCACCTTACTCCTCTCTTTCTCAACTTTTTAGGGCCTTCTGGGATTTTTAGGGCCTTACATTGTTGTTCACCACAACTTTATTCTCCTCTTCTGCTTCAATTTACAATGATGGGTTACAACCTTTATTTATAAGATTTTACAATACAAATTTTATTTAGACTATGAGATGATTTTGACCACTGGATGCTTGAAGAATTTTGATCAATCCTTTTAGGAGTTGATCTCCTTGATCTAGAAGGATTCTAGGCCTTTTAATTTTAAAAATAAATTTTCATTGAATAGGAATTGAATCCTATTCACACTCCTCCTGAAAAAGAAACTCGCAATCGTCTGAAAAGGAAATGCTCCTCCTTGATTTGCTTCTTCTGCTTCAAGTCATCGTCTCCAACTCAATTAGATTTTTTTTTTGTACCATCATCTCCTCATGAAAACAAGGCAAAATCCTAACAGCAGATCTGCTGATGTAGGAAGGCAGGGCATGAATTCAAGATTTAATAAGGGCCCAGACAGTAGTCTCGATCAACTGCCCAGTCGATCGGGAAATTCAGATGAAGACATCGGTCGACTGATTTGTCGAACGACGGACAACAGAGAGGAGCAACAGAAGGATAGAAGGACCAGGGTTGACGGTCGTCCAAAAGACAGGAAAAGACCAGAGAGTTGAGTATCTCATCTGGTCGATTGGCATTGCATTTTTGACCCAGCGGTCGATCGCTCGGTCGACCGCCTCTACACATATCAGTTTCTTCATATTCAGTTTAGGATTTCGTTTTCGGGTCTGATTTGAATTTTGATTGACTTTGTTTTTCTTTTATTTGAATTGTAGTTTATGTATGTTTTCTAGATAGATTAGAACTATTTTTGTAAGCCTATAAAAGACCTTGTATTCTTTATTTTAGATACAACTTTTATTCAACTTTTGATCAATAAAAATTGAGTTTATCTCTCCAATTGCTCGTGGATTCGAGTGCTATATTTTGCTTGTAGATTCGAGTGTTGTGCTCGTGGATTCGATCACGTTCCCTATCTGAAAGATCCTTTCATGTTTTATTGGCATTAGAACTAGATCTAGCCGGTGTCATTCGCTTCCCAGTCTGCGTCAAGTGGTTTCAGAGTTTCGGCAACTTTCTGATGATGGCAGTAGACGACAATGAATCACAAAGCCTTTCTGCAAAGAGGGGCACTATTGAATAGAGGGTCAGCGCTCTTGAAACAACCTGAATATTGTGGTTTAAGAACTCAAAAAGTTATCCCTCAAGATCGATGATCGAAGTCTAGCAGATGGTACGTATCGAAGCGAATGTGATCGTTCATCAATTAATCTTCCTCTATCCCTCCACTCTCGCATCCACCGCAACAACAACCATCACTACTTCACCAACAACAATCACGTCAACTATCACCACCACCAAGACGTCCTCTATGAAATCTTCAATACGAAGATCTTCCGATGAGGAGGAATTGAACAAATCTTGTTTCAAGGAGACGACTTCGAAGATGACTATGAAGATGGAGGGATGACTTACGGGCGAGGTCAAAGGCATATGACCAATCCTAATCCTAAAGGGGAGGAGAATTTCTTTTCCTAATCATGATAGGAGGAGAGATTTCTCAAGTCTTAATGAATATAGGATGAAGATCGAGATTCTGAAAACTTTGATATCGAATCCTTCTTGAACTAGAGGTCTATAAAGTGGAGAAATTTTTGACATCGCTTACTTCCTTGAGGAGAAGCATGTCAAGTTCGTGGCATACAAGCTAAAGAGAGGAGTAGCCGCATGGTGGGATCAATTACAAATCACAAGAGGACGCCAAGACAAGCCACCTGTGATGACTTGGAGATGCATGAAATAACTCCTACAAGGTAAATTCTTTTCACTGATTATCAATAGATCCTTTACAATTAGTTTGGACATTGCAAAGAAGGTATAAGGGTTGCGGCGTACACAGAGGAGTTCTATCGTCTCATCACGATGCGAACTATCCATGACTGATGAACAACAAACAATCAAATACATCAGCGGGTTAAAGTATTCTGTCTAAGAATACGTGATCCTTCATAACTTGTTCTCCATTGATGAAGCCCACAGTAAGATCAAGAAGATTGAGAGACTATACAACAGAGCTCCACCTTTTAGGTGTTCGATGTCAATGAAAGAGTCATTAGGTGGCGAAGGAATTCAGCCGAATTCCACGACGGTTAACCAAGCACCAACTCAACAGACGGTCAAAGCCCCTGTGTCGGCACCAGCAACAACAACCACCGCAGCCGAAAAGAGTAAAGAAAATTCCTACACCAACCACGGGATCAGCAAGTGTTATAGGTGTTGAGAGCCTGGACATAGATCCAATGAATATCCCAAGAGGAAGCAAGTCAACGTCGCGGATTATGGAGATGAAGACGAAGAAGGATGCAAGTGATTCTGACTTTGTCGAAGAACATGGAGATCCCGTAGTTTGTATTGTCCAGAAATACTCTACAACCAAAATATTTCCGACACCACACAACGGCATTAAATCTTCTACACAAGGTGTTCAATCAAAGATAAGGTATGCAACCTCATCATCAACAATGAGAACTTTGAGAACATCGTGTTTAGAGCACTTGTAAATCATTTGAAAGTAGAGACAAAGCCACACCATCACCCATACACTATTCATATTTCTTGAAGAATATTTAGCGTCACTTTAAAAGAAATAATAAAAGAAAAATCGTATATATAAAAATATCATTACATCTTTATTGTTTGGGTTAAAAGATGAGATTTTCTATGTCCCGCATTGCGCACACACGGTATAAGAGCATGGGCCACTTAGCAATTTGCATTTTTGCACTATTGCAAAAAGTGTTATATTTTTTGTTGGGCTATATTATTTTAGGTTTTAAACACATTAAAATTTAAACAAATTTATTCTATGCAGTTGGAGGCTGTTCAAAAGTTATAAATAGTCTATTCTTATTTTCAAATCAATAGAACAATTTCCAAATTCTTTTTTCCTCTATATTAGGGTGTAGTTCCAAGCTGAAAACTTGGAATGCAACTAATATCTTCAAAACACAAAATATTCTGGATCTGAATCATCTTGTAAGACAAGTTTCATGACTCTTTACGGTGTAAAGAGCAAACACTGTTTTAAGAAAAGAGAAAATAAGAATTCCTCACTTCCGGTGTTATAATTCTCCTTTCCTACCAATTATCTCCATTTTCACACTCTAATTTCTAACATCATCTTCTCTTCCTTCTTTTCATTGTTCCAAACACCCCCTAAGGGCCTGTTTGGTTAAGGGTGAAAGTGAGGAAGTGAGGAATTGAGGAAGTAGTAATAATTCCCTTTGAACTTGGGAATTGATTAGTAAGTTTTCTAGTGTTTAGATGTTATTGGGAAGTGTGGTTGGGAAAATATTTGTCTTTTCTGGTGTTTGGATGGTAATGTGAAAGTGGAAGTGAAAAAGTTGACCACAAAATTGACCGTAAAATAATATTAAAATAAAAATTAATTAAGAAAAATAAAAAAATAGATTATAATTAGAATGCAAGTGAGATTTACATGATAAAAAAATTAAATGTTTTGTGCTACAATTATTACAAATGTGATTTACATGACCACAAAATTAACTGTAGCACTCTGTAAGTGAGGAAATGATTGTGTAAAAGAGAAAAGATAAAAAGAAAAAAGGTTTTCTTATTTTCTTTTTTCGGTGTTTGGATAGATAAGAAAGTGAGCAATTATACTTACCTATTTTTTACTTTCGCCCACTTCCTTGCAACCAAACAGCCCCAATGTCACGGAAACTGACTTCTTGAAGTCTTAATTGCTAACAGCTACTACTTTTATGCCCCCCATGATGGTGACATGGCTCTTGCTCGGTCCTGTCATGTCTGTTCTCTTTCATGTTAAAAAAAAATAATAACAAATCCATGAAAATGAAAGCACTGACCAATTCCTCATACTTCAAATTTCCACAATATCGAATTTTCTGGCACTCCCACCGCACCCCTCTCTCTCTCTCTTCAAATGCCCCCCATATATATCAAGCCCAATCCTACAACTAACCTCACATATTGAAAGTTCAACACACGAGAGAGAGAGAGAGAGAGATCAACATTAACAATGAGCAATGATCAGCAACAGCTCCATCCTCTTGGATTCCGCTTCTATCCAACTGAAGAAGAGCTTCTCTCCTTCTACCTCCCCAACAAGCTCTCCAAAATCCGGGAGGCCGACATCGAACGCGTCATCCCCGTCGCCAATATCTACCTTCTCGACGCCTGGCAGCTCCCCGGTGCTTTACTCTCCTACGACTCATTCTGTTTAGCGTCTATTATTATTATTAATAATAGTGTGGTTATTGATCTAATCACGGGCAATGTGCAATACTACATGCAGAGATATCGGGGGAGCCGTGCGTCAGGGACTCGGAGCAGTGGTTCTTCTTCTGTCCCCAACAGCCGAGAGAGGCTCACGGGGGCGGCCGGCCAGGACCACGCCCTCGGGCTACTGGAAGGCCACTGGGTCGCCGGGACCGGTGTACTCGTCGACTGACCGGGCGAGGGTGCTGGGTGTGAAGAAGACCATGGTGTTCTACAGAGGAAGAGCTCCCACTGGGAGCAAGACCAAGTGGAAGATGAACGAGTATAGGGCTCTGGAAGATGCTGAAGCCTTGAATGTTCCTGGATCTACTCCTAAGGTACCAATTTCTTGCCTGCTAGAACTACATGTAATGTATTCTACAACAATACAAGTACTAAAACCTTCAGCTACTGCAAACAATTGTATTTGTTGAGCTAAGTTTTTTTTTTTTTAGTTAAACTACAAGGCAATTCAAACTCGTAGCTAATTAGTAATTTACAGTTATATAAGTTAATTACAGACATGAAGTTTAAATGAAGTCCAACATTCTCTTTTGGTTTGTTGCAGCTCCGAAACGAGTTCAGCCTGTGCCGTGTGTACAAGAACTCCGGGAGCATGCGATCATTTGATCGTCGGCCGGCGATGGTTGCCGGGGCCGGCGGGAATTCGCAGGCAGCGTCCAATGATGGCGGTAATTGCTCTGGTTGCAAGAGAGCCGGGTCAGAAGAAAGCTCGTCGGCCGACGACGAGGTCAACGGATCAAACACTTCGTCACTTCAAGGAGCCATGGGTCTGGAGTTGATCGAGGATTTTGATTGGGACAAGTTAGATTGGATCTAAGAACAAGGATAACAGTAATAACAACAAAATCTTTATTTTATCTAATTAATCGTTTTTTTCTATAGAAATTGAGAGAAAAGAGGATTTTTTTTTTTTTTTGGATATTGTATTGTTTCATTAAGATGCTGTGGAAAGAAAATGTGGAGTGGGAAAACTCATTTCTCACTTTTCTTATTTGTTTTGAACCAGAAACGAGAAATGGAAAAATTCTTTTCTTTTTTCATTTTTCCTTTTACACATCCTTTTTATATTACCATTTTTCTACTTCTAGAGTGCCACAGTTAATTTTTGGTCATGTAAATCTCATTTGTAATAAGTTGTATTTTAATGCACTAAATTTGAATGTCATGTATATCTCACTTGCAGTCCAATTATAATTCAAAAATGTTATTCAGAAATAATATTTAATTTAATATTATTTTGCAATCAACTTTATAGTCAATTTTTTCATTTTTACTTTCACATTACTAAATAAACACCAAAAAACACAATATACTTTTTCACTTTCACTTTCACATCACAAGTAAACACTGAAAACTTATTTCCGTAAATCTCAATTTCCACTACACTTTCACACTTCCAATTCTCATTTTTCTCCCACTTTTATGAATCAAAACACATAGGGCCTGATTGGGCAATGGAAGAGAGAAGAAGGGACGATGAGGGAGGGGAAAGGCAAATGAAGAGGAGGGAGAAGTTCTTCCCTCTTCTTATTTTTTGGTGATTGGTTGGTCAAAATGGAGGTGAGGAGGTGGGCAGTGAAGGTGATTAAAGAGAGAAATGGAGGAAAGAAAGAAATCGCTGGAATAAAGAAGTGAAGAGAGAGGGCAAAAAAATCAAAAATTTAAAAAAAAAATTGCCTTGATCCTAGTGCTACAACAATGTTCTGACGATTTTTTTAAGGAAGAATTTCTTCTCCTCTTCCATCACCTAGAATTCAGATCAGCTCTAACTGAGAGGAAAAAAAACCCACACCCTCCACCAAATAATCAGCCTAAAGTTGACAACACCCCTCTCTTCCTCTCTCTCACGCTGCCAAACAATCAACCCCATAATTCACTAAGTCTACAGATTGCTACATAGGCAATGATTAATTAATTGATGTGGGCAATAAGAAGTGGTTAGTTGAGCAGGGGATGACTCTTCTTTCTCTAGGCTTATCAAGTGTTGCCTATGTTTTTGTTTTGACTTGTTTCTACTCTTAATAACAATGATTTTTATTGAAATTCATTTGCGTGCAATCTCTGTCTCAGTTTGTTTTAATTTTGGTGAACTTAAATAGGATGGGGTTGGATAGATACTATGAGTTGTGCGCGAACTTTCTTCTTCATTTTCAAAAATAAGCTTAAAAAAAAATATAATGCACTGATTTTTCTAGATAGCTCGTGTACCAGTCTCTAATACGTATATGATACGATTTTTATTAGATACTTGTTAGATTCTTGTTGAATAATTCTAAATAAATTCAACATAATTTTTTTTTCAAAAAAACATAAGATATCAAGCAGATGCTTTATAGATTACTTCAAAAATGATTTCAACCTCACAACGTGCTTGTTTTTTGCAGTTTTCACCTTTTGATTATTTCAAAAGTTCTTCAACCACCTTTTCTCCCTGATTTAATTATAAAATATCACAATTACATATATGCATATATAAATAATATTACTTAGTTGCAGTATTTATGGCGTCATCAAATTGGTGATTTTTTTAATTTTTATGTATTCACATATCTGTAGCGTATCGTATCTGATACTCATCATATTTGTATTCGGGCAGCCTCCGTGGAAGAGGCTATAAATAAAGCTTCACTTCCGCCGTTGATCTAACGGGTCAAGGCCCACGCGGAAAAATATTTTATTAGCATATTGTATAGTGGATTACACGGCCTAGTGCATAACCTATATGGGCCCAGTACTCTCTTGTAACAAGACTAACTTCACATTTTTAATGCACCTTGTTTAAATGTTCCCACTTTTCTAAAGTATTATACTGTCGCCGGATTTGAACTTGAAATTTTCTACAATCTATTTTCACTCTTTTACCAATATGTCAAGCCTCACTGGCAATTGCCATGTTATAGAGTGTGCATAGATTGTAGAAAATTAACTGATAATAAAAGCCTCGTTCATGTTGTGAAAACACCAGCACAACAAGAGAAAAACACCAAGTCCGAGACTCGACAAGGGAAGCATAGAAGAATCTACCACTAGCAAGTAATAAAGACTAATCACCGTAAAATATAAGAACATCAGATTTAACGTGATTCGACAAGAGTGCCTACGTCCTCAGGGAGGAGGGGAGAAAATTATATTGAAAACAGAGAAGAAAATACAAGAGTTACAAGAATATCTCTCTCTCACAACTCTCAATGGCGGAAACTTGATTTCATCTTGACTTTCCTTCAAAGGTCAACCTCAAGGGGTTATATAGACTCCTAAGACTATTCTAGTCCAACACAAACTTCATCAATACAAACAATACCGCCTCAAAGAAAGAAGAAAACTCGAATCAAACTTGAACGGAAAACAGAATCCGAAAAGAAAACTGCCAGAATCACCATTAGTTGACTAATTCATATTATTAGTCAACTAGTCTGATCATTAGTCGACTATATAGTCGACTACTGAGATTACCATACTCTATGTTGCGTCATATTAGTCGACTAATCTATATTAGTCGACTACCCTTGGCTATTTCTCAGACTAGCTTATGCACAAACTGTGTAAACCTGTTTGTTCTTGATCTTTGAAGCTTGCACCATCTCCACCTGAACCTGAGTTATTCTCTAATGAATATGAGGTACAAAAAATGATAACAATCTCCATCTTGACTCATATTCGTTGAGTTCTCTTGTAGAAATTGTCCTGCGATTCATTCACCGTGCTTTCTCTCTGTGACTTCACATGGCTCTCTCCCAAAAGTTCATTCTATACCTTACCTTTAGAGAATCTGGATGAAGTTCGGAGATGTTCTAAACTTCTCCATCGTGATGATCTTTGTCATCATATCTGCTGGAATTATTTTTGTACTGATCTTCATTAAGTCGATTACCTTGTCATCTACGACCTTCTGACGTATCTTGTGATACCTCACATCAATGTACTTCGTTCGTTTATGATACCTGTGATTCTTTAGCAAGATGAATAGCACTCTGTCGTAATGAACTTGAACTGAATCCTATATGATGCTAAAAATCTTGACCAATCCTCTCAACCACAAAGCTTCCTTTGATGTCTCAACTACAGCCATGTACTCTGCCTCTGTTGTTAAAAGTGTCACGGTGTCTTGCAACTTTGCCTTTCAACTAACAGTACACTTAGCTACTGTGAATATATAGCCCGTCGTAATTTTTTGCTGATTAAGATCTCCTACATAATCGCATCAATATAGCCTTGTAATACTCTAGGCTTTCCTTTTTCAATCTCTAAAAGACCAAGCCTAGTCCGGTAGTCCCTCGTAGATATTGTAATACCCAATTCACTACTTTCGAATGTTACTTTCCTGGATTCAATATAAACTGACTTACTGTACTAACTACATAGGCTAAGTCAGGCCTAGTGCAGACTATAGCATACATGAGTTATCCACCGAACTAGCATATGGTATTGAGAGATCTTCTCCTCTTCTGGTGATTGTGGACACTGCTTGGATGATAGCTTGAAGTGACCTACCAAAAGAGTGGTGATTGATCTTGTTTTGCCATGTTGAATCTTTCCAACACCTTGAGAACGTAGTTCTCCTGAGATAATCAAAGTCCGCCTGAACCTCTGTCTCAAATGATCTCAACACCTAAGATCATTTTGGTTTCTCTCATATCCTTAATGTCAAATTCCTTTTTAGCTGAACTTTAAGCTTTTGAATATGTGACTTATTTCTTGCAGTAAACAACATATCGTCCACATATAACAGCAAATATGTCAGATCATCATTCTGCTTGAAATAGACATAACTATCATACTCACAAAGGGTGCGTCTAGCACTAGTCAGAATTGGGTTTTCATGTTGCATGTTTGACATCGGGTTTGGTAACATAATGACGTGAAATAGAGGCAGTGGCATTTTGATAATTTGTTGAAAAATTTATGACGTCGGTTCACCAAAGAACCGACGTAGAAACTCACAAAATAGAGGCAGTGAAAGTTGTGTAATATGTTGAAAAACTTATGACGTCAGTTCTCCAAAGAACCGATTTTGAAACTCAAACAAAAAAAATAATAAATACTTAATACATCAGTTCTAAACATGAACCAAGTCGTTTCTAAAAATTCAAAAAAATCAAATTAAAAACACTTAAGACATCAATTCAAAAAAGAACTGATGTCGTTTCCCTGAAAAATTCAATCCCCGCGCCTTAAGTCTCTCTCTCCGCCTTAAGTTCTAAAATTGAGCCGACCTCTCAAATTTCCCTGTGAAATTTTCATGGTCTAATTGTGGTTCCCTGACAGGAAAGCTTGATTGGGGTGTTGGTGATGGCAACAGTAGTTGGGTTTGATGGCTGTTGGTGATGGGATTCCGGTGGTACAGAGAGGGGGTGATGGTGGTTGCTTGCATGGCTAGGCAGAAGAGTGGGGAGGAAGCAGATGTAAGGCGATGAGCTCCACCAACAAGCTCTATTTCAAGCAGAACAAGGCAGGCAGCCGAGATTGGCACGCCGTCTGAACGAATCAAGCCCTTCCTTCAGCACTCCACAAACCCCGATGAGCTCTTGCATATCTTGCCTCACCTCTGCCTCCTTCTCCTCCCCCACTGGCACGTGCATGGAGTCGATCAGCGCCAACAAGATCCTCATGCACTTCTCCATCGATTGCACCTCTCTCATCAGCCCGTTCGACCCTTTCCTCTCCTCCTTCTTGCTCTCCTCCATTATCTTCTCGCGCATCCCCATCCCTGCTACCACCCATGCGAAGTTCCTTGGCATCATCACCACCAGTGCCCACACCACAAATAGTAATACACCAGCGCCCACCGCCACCCACTCGTCTGCAAGATCACATTCCCGCAGGGAACGTTGAGGTTGTCACCTACAGCTGCTTTGACGCTCACCAGGATATCGACACACTCCAAGGAGTTATTGTGGTGGGAGGAGAGGATGGATCTGTCGTCGCTGCTGGCGGAGTCCATTGAAAATACTGTTGGCCCAAGAGGTTACACTCTCTTGTTTTGTGTTTTGATGATGACAAACCAAATAAGAGCTATTTGGTACTAATGAATTTATTCAAGATAAGTTTCAGGTTTTGTACCATGTTTGGAGACCATTGGCTTAGCTTTTGTAAGAACTTCTAAGTTTCACATAGGAAGGAAAGCAAATTGCACAATCAAGGAAGGATCATAGAAGAGAAGGCACTAGCAAGGCATTGGATGGCTCAAAGACTTGAAGATTGCTCAAAAAGTATTTAATCATTGTATTTTTAGTTTTATAGTTTGTTAAAGAATAGTGGATAGGTTTGAAGCTCTATCACACACGTTCTTGCGCACATGTTTATTCCAAAAATGTTTTCTTATAATTTATACAAAAACATTTTGTTTACAAGATTTTGCCTACAGATATATATCTATGTTTTATACAAATATATGTTCAAAATTATTTTTGTCAAAATCAAAATCCCCTTACTTTTCTCTTCAAATCCTGATTTTTGACCTGAGCCAGTCGACCGAACAGTCGACCGGACCTATGGCAGGTTTGGCCGATCGACCGTCCCAGTCGACCGTGGCTCTGGCTGTGCACGTATCTGTGTGCACGTTGTATCGGTCGACCGTGCAGTCGACCGACTGTAGCTCAGTCTGCTCTCGGTTAAAATGGGTCGACTGGGCGGTCGACCGCTGGCCTGCAACGGTCATATATTTGAACTTGCGGTCGACCGACCGGTCGACCGACAGAGCCGTTTGAACAGTAACGGGCATTTTTTTTGAGCTGTTTATTTTTGTCTTTTTCTCACTTAAGTGAGTTTAAATGACCTGTTTTGGGTTTAATACATTCTGATTAGCCTTAAAAATGTTTTATCTTCTAACCCTAGCCCTCTCCTATAAATAGGGGTGTTTGGGGAGAGATTGGATTACCTAATCATTACAAGAAAAATTCAAAAGTTTAAGGCATTCAAAAGAGCTTGGTTCTTGGGTTTTGTACTGAAATTCTCTCTCATTTTCTGAAGTGTTTTGAATTCTCTGATTTCATATTCTTTCTCTTTACACACAAGAGCTTCATTCCTACTCATTGTTCTCTAAGGACCTTTGTAAGGGAAGAGAATTTTGAAAGAGAAAGTTTGTGGTCTTTTGACTACCAAGAGAGAACTTGTACTTGAGATTGTGGAGTGGGTACTCCAGTGTAATTGTGAATTCTTTGTGATAGTGGAGGTAGCTAGAATCCTTCTGGGGAAGGCGGGGAGTAGAGCTGGGTGCTCGAACCTCGATAACATATCCTTGTGTTTGCGTTTGGTTTACTTTCTTGTGCTCCTTGCTTTACTTTCCTTGTTCTTGCACTTCAATTATTGCTATTGTCATTTGCTCTCTACATTCATTGCTATATTCTCTTGCATTGTGAGATTGTTGCATCATAAATTTTAAATTGTGCATAGATTAGCATTGTCACCTATTCACCCCCCTCTAGGTGACTTTTCAATTGGTATCAGAGCTTGGACTCTAGGTTTGGCTAACATCCATAGAGAGATCCTTAAAATTTTCTAATCAACACTCATTCATTCATTCATTCATCACTAGTAAACATGGCCGATAACATCAAAACCTCTCCTAAATTTGATGGACTAAATTTCCCTATTTGGAAGGTTAGGATGACTATATTTTTGCAATTTTTGGGTAGCTTAGTGGCCAAGTCCTTGACCAAACCCTATGTAGCACCCGATGGTGATGAGAGCACTTGGACTGACTTCAACTTTAGAGAATATGAGGCTAACTCCAAGGCCCAAAACTCCCTATTAACCGCCTTGAATGAGGATGACCTTACACGGGTAATTCATTGCCAATCCGCCTATGAGATTTGGCAACACTTATTGGTCACACACGAAGGGACTTCACAAGTCAAGGGAGCTAAAATAGATCTCTGAGGTCCCAATATGAGTCATTTAAAATGCTTGATGAAGAATCTATTGATAGTATGATCACTCGTTTCACTAAAATCACTAATGGTCTTTCTTCATTAGGTGATGACATCTCCAACGATCAAAAGGTGCGGAAAGTGATTCGGGCTCTTCCGTCTTCATGGGAGATAAATGCCACCACCTTAAAGGAATTGAACGACAAGGACGAGATGGACTTCATTAGTCTCATTGGGAACCTAAAGACCCATGAGATGGAGAAGAAGGCAAGAGAAGAGGCTACTACTTCAAAGAAGAAATCCATAGCCTTCAAGACTTCATCCACCAATGATGACGATGAAGAAGACGAAGAAGAAGATGAGGAGCTAACACTACTTGTGTGGAACGTTAAGAGGCTATACCGAAAGAACAAGCTCAACTTCCGGAGAAGATTTGAAGGCAAAGAGGAGCGAATGATCATTTGCTACAATTGCCGCAAACCGGACATATTATGGCGGATTACCCGGAGTTCAAGAAGAAGATGACTTCCTCCTTCAAGCCAAAGAAGCCGGAGGAAAAGAAAGCGTACAAGGCAACGTGGGACTCGGAAAGCGAGTCGAAGAAGAGGTGGATACGGCGAACATGTGTTTCATGGCAAACACTCCAAAGGTAACATCTCAATCTCTTGATGATGAAGATGATGAATTAAGTAAGGAAGTTCTTATACATGCTTTTGTTGAACTTTCCGAAACTTATGATAACAAGAAACTTGAATGCTTTAAATTGCAAAAAGAAATTGCTTCTCTTAAAAATCAACTTGCCATAGTTTCTAAAGAAAAGGATGATATTTCTTCTAATCTGTTTCTATTCAAGAAGAATTTTATGCCTACAAGGCTTCTTGTAAGGCAAAATCTCCTATTGTTGATGTAAAAGAAATTTCTTCTTTTAAATCTAAAATAAATGATTTTGAAAAAGTTTTAAAGGATTGTGCTTTTAACACTAAGAAAATTGAGGACATGTTTTCTAAAAAGCACACTTCTCATGCTAAGACTCCCCATGCTCACACTACACATAACACTCCTCATGCTAAATCTTTTCATGCTCACAATTCTCATGCTCACAAATCACACACTCACTATGCTTTTAAATATGGTAGAGTGTATAGATGTACTTATTGTGGTAAGAATGGACATTTAGCTAAATTTTGTTATGACCAAGTAAATAGAACCAATAATCTTGTTTGGGTTAATGAAACTAACTCTTTAGGACCCAAGAAAATGTGGGTATCAAAATCAAGTCCTAAATTATTTGATGTAGGTACACACCAAGGCTCCAAGACGTAGGGAGCGGTGGTACCTTGATAGTGGTTGTTCAAGACACATGACATGGGACATCAATAACTTCACAACCCTATCAAGGTACATGGAAGGTGGCTCCGTCACCTTCGGGGATGACTCCAAAGGAACTATCATCGGTATAGGTAACATTCGAATTGGTGCATCTCTATTATAGAGAATGTTGTTTTAGTAGACGGTTTAAAACATAATTTGCTTAGCATTAGTCAACTTTGCGACCGTGGACTTAAAATTATTTTTGATGATTCTTCTTGCAAGATTTTGATGTTAAATCCGATGCTTGTATTCTTACCGGTTTCGTGACAATAATGTTTATATCATTGACATGCTTAATGTGGAATGTTGTACTAAATGCTTGAATGCTTTTGATGAAAATTCTTGGCTTTGGCATAGAAGATTAGGACATGCATCTTTTGACCATCTTTCTAGGATTAATTCAAAGGAATTGGTGAAGGGTATACCTTGCTGAAGTTTGAGAAAGACCGCATTTGTGGTGCGTGCCAACTTGGGAACAAACCAAGTCTTCCTTCAAACCAATCAAGAATATCATGTCAACTAGGCCTTTAGAATTAATTCATATGGATTTATTTGGACTAACTAAAACTAAGAGTTTAAATGGTAGTAGATATGCATATGTTTTGGTTGATGATTTTTCCCGTTTCACTTGGGTTTCTTCTTGGAACACAAAGATCAAACCTTTCTTATTTTAAGATTTTTCGAAAAAGAGTTGAAAAAGAAAAAGGTTTTTCGATTTTGAGAATAAGAAGTGATAGAGGTGGTGAGTTTGTTAACCAACTCTTCATGACTTATTGTGATGAAAAGGGAATTAAGCATGAAATGTCTTGTCCTAGAACTCCACAACAAAATGGAGTTGTAGAAAAGGAAAATAGAACACTTCAAGAGATGGCTAGGACAATGATAAGTGAGTATGACCTCCCTCAATATCTATGGCCGAGGCCGTAAACACCGCATGCTATATATCAAATCGTATTTATTTATGTAAAAATTCTTCCAAAACATCTTTTGAAATGTATCATTCTAGAAAACCTAATGTTGCATATTTTAAAGTTTTTGGATGCAAGTGTTTTGTTTTAAATACTAAAGAGAATTTGGGTAAATTTGATGCTAAGGCTTATGAAGCAATTTTTATTGGATATTCTACAACTAGTAAAGCTTATAGAGTATTCATTAGATCTTCTCATACCATTGAAGAATCCATACATGTTAAGTTTGAAGAATCTAATGTGTTGTTGAGAAGTTGTAGAGATTGAACCATTAGGTGAAAACATGGAGAAACTATCCTTGAAGGACTCACCCGCTCAAGAAGATAAGCAAGAACCTATTGGTGATGTTCAAGAGGATAAAGAGGAAAGCTCTCAACCGCTTCCCAAAGCTTGGAGATACGCTACAAATCATCCTAAGGAGCTCATCTTGGGTGATGCATCTAAAGGAGTCACAACGCGCTCCAAACTCCATGACCTATGTGGTAACTTTGCTTTCATTTCTCATTTTGAACCCAAAGGCATTCTCGAAGCCGAGACGGACCCATATTGGTTGCTTGCCATGCAAGAGGAACTCAATCAATTTGAGCGCAACCAAGTTTGGCACCTTGTTCCTAAACCCACGATAGACCAATAATTGGTACTAAGTGGATCTTTAGAAACAAGATGGATGAGTCCGGAAATGTCATTAGAAATAAAGCTAGGTTAGTGGCCCAAGGTTACACTCAAGTTGAGGGAATTGACTTTGAGGAGACCTTTGCACCCGTAGCACGGCTTGAAGCCATACGGATGACACTAGCTTTTGCATCTTTCAAAAAATTTAAACTTTTTCAAATAGATGTGAAAAGTGCATTTTTGAATGGTTTTATCAATGAAGAAGTTTATGTTTCTCAACCTCCCGGTTTTGTTGATCATGTTCATCCCAATTTTTTTTAAACTTGATAAAGCTTTGTATGGATTGAAACAAGCTCCTAGAGCTTGGTATGAAAGGCTTTCTAGTTTTCTTATTTCAAATGATTTTATTATAGGCAAAGTAGACACAACTCTCTTTACTAAGCATGTTGATAATGACATTTTAATTATGCAAATTTATATTGATGATATAATTTTTGGTTCTACTAATGAGCTTTTGTGCAAGGATTTTGAGAAGGTCATGCAACTTGAATTTGAAATGTCTTCAATAGGTGAGCTTAATTTCTTTCTTTTACTCCAAATCAAGCAATTGCCAAACGGGACGTTCATAAGTCAAGCCAAGTACGCAAAGGAACTCGTAAAGAAGTTTGGACTTGAAGGCTCAAAGACTTGCAACACTCCCATGGCAACTACAACCAAGCTTGATAAAGATGACCAAGGTAAAAATGTTGATATTAAATTATATAGAAGCATGATAGGAAGTCTTTTATATTTAACGGCAAGTAGGCCGGATATCATATTTAGTGTGTGTCTTTGTGCTAGATTTCAATCGTGTCCTAAAGAGTCCCATCTTATTGCGGTAAAACGCATTATTCGTTATATTAAGGGCACTATTGGGATGGGTCTATGGTATCCGAAAACCGGAGATTTCTCAATGACGAGTTATTCGGATGCCGACTATGCGGGTTGTAGAGTAGATAGAAAGAGTACTAGTGGGACATGTCAATTTCTTGGTAATTGTCTTGTTTTATGGTCCTCTAGGAACAAAATTCCGTAGCACTCTCAACCGCCGAGGCGGAGTATGTTGCCGCGGGGGCTTGTTGTGCACAAGTCCTTTGGATAAAAACATACTCTCCTTGATTATGATTTGCATTTTGACCATATAAAAATATTTTGTGATAATACTAGTACTATACATATGACAAAGAATGCAAATCAACATAGTAAGACCAAGCACATTGAGATTAGATATCACTTTCTTAGAGATCATTTTGAGAAAGGAGATATAGTTATTGATTATGTTTCTACGGATTTGCAATTAGCCGATATTTTCACTAAACCACTTGATTTTGCTAGATTTTCTTCATTGTGGTGAACTTAATGTTTGTGTTATTGAATAAAAATGTTTTCATAACCCTTTTTGATGTATGACAAAAAGGGGGAGAATGAGTTTTTATGATAGAATTATGAGTTCATATGGTTTTGGTTCCATATGAGTTTATATATGTTTTAGTTTTTGAGGTGTTTTAGTTTTTGATGTGTTTTCATGAATTCTTGTAATTTGAGTTTAAGTGTTTTGCAAGTGTTTGTGTTTTATATTTCATGGCTTTTGGTTTCATGATGTTTACTTGCAAATTACATTGTTTTTGCTTGTTTAATATAGCATAATTTGAGGGGGAGCTTTCTCCTCCCCCATATTTTGTCTATAGCCTATTTGTTTTGTCATCATCAAAAAGGGAGAGATTGTTGGCCCAAGAGGTTACACTCTCTTGTTTTGTGTTTTGATGATGACAAACCAAATAAGAGCTATTTGGTACTAATGAATTTATTTAAGATAAGTTTCAGGTTTTGTACCATGTTTGGAGACCATTGGCTTAGCTTTTGCAAGAACTTCTAAGTTTCACATAGTAAGGAAGGCAAATTGCACAATCAAGGAAGGATCATAGAAGAGAAGGCACTAGCAAGGCATTGGATGGCTCAAAGACTTGAAGATTGCTCAAAAAGTATTTAATCATTGTATTTTTAGTTTTATAGTTTGTTAAAGAATAGTGGATAGGTTTGAAGCTCTATCACACACGTTCTTGCGCACATGTTTATTCCAAAAATGTTTTCTTATAATTTATACAAAAACATTTTGTTTACAAGATTTTGCCTACAGATATATATCTATGTTTTATACAAATCTATGTTCAAAATTATTTTATCAAAATCAAAATCCCCTTACTTTTCTCTTCAAATCCTGATTTTTGACCTGAGCCAGTCGACCGAACAGTCGACCGGACCTATGACAGGTTGGCCGGTCGACCGTCCCAGTCGACCGTGGCTCTGGCTGTGCACGTATCTGTGTGCACGTGTATCGGTCGACCGTGCAGTCGACCGACTGTAGCTCAGTCTGCTCTCGGTTAAAATGGGTCGACGGGCGGTCGACCGCTGGCCTGCAACGGTCATATATTTGAAACTTGCGGTCGACCGACCGGTCGACCGACAGAGCCGTTTGAACAGTAACGGGCATTTTTTTTTGAGCTGTTTATTTTTGTCTTTTTCTCACTTAAGTGAGTTTAAATGACCTGTTTTGGGTTTAATACATTCTGATTAGCCTTAAAAATGTTTTATCTTCTAAACCTAGCCCTCTCCTATAAATAGGGGTGTTTGGGGAGAGATTGGATTACCTAATCATTACAAGAAAAATTCAAAAGTTTAAGGCATTCAAAAGAGCTTGGTTTCTTGGTTTTTGTACTGAAATTCTCTTCATTTTCTGAAGTGTTTTCAAGAATTCTCTGATTTCATATTCTTTCTCTTTACACACAAGAGCTTCATTCCTACTCATTGTTCTCTAAGGACCTTTGTAAGGGAAGAGAATTTTGAAAGAGAAAGTTTGTGGTCTTTTGACTACCAAGAGAGAATTTGTACTTGAGATTGTGGAGTTGGGTACTCCAGTGTAATTGTGAATTCTTATGATAGTGGAAGTAGCTAGAATCCTTCTGGGGAAGGCGGGGAGTAGAGCTGGGTGCTCGAACCTCGATAACATATCCTTGTGTTTGCGTTTGGTTTACTTTCTTGTGCTCCTTGCTTTACTTTCCTTGTTCTTGCACTTCAATTATTGCTATTGTCATTTGCTCTCTACATTCATTGCTATATTCTCTTGCATTGTGAGATTGTTGCATCATAAATTTTAAATTGTGCATAGATTAGCATTGTCACCTATTCACCCCCCTCTCGGTGACTTTTCAAATACACCTAGGGGGGTTGAATAGGTGTAAGGCTAATCTAATGAACAATAATGTGGAATTAAAAACTTAATGCAACACACTTAGTGTAACCAACGAGTATAGCCGAATTCCCGGTGAAGGGCTCTGGACTAACTCCTCTGAATTCCTCTAAATAAGAGTTGAGGTGCTATGTAAAGCTCCCTTGGTTAAACACAAGTATGGGCACACACAAACAACACAAGTATGTATATGATATGGCAATATGATGCAATGCACAAATGTAATAGAGAGAGTTAGAGAAAGTGGATCAATCGCAAAAACCAAGATATGTTTCGAGGTTCGAGCACACAGCTCTACGTCCCCGCCTTCACACAGAAGGATTTTCACTAACTCGTCCACACATGACTTCCCACACAAGGAACCTCCACTGAGGATTTGGGGCAAATATAATTGGGAGTACACAACTCTTCTTTCCAACAAATACAACCTCTACACTTAGAGGCAATGCACTAAGCCTACACAATATCAACCTCACAAATGAGGGATAGGCACAAAGCCACTCAAACAACAATCACCTCACACTTGAGGGATTCCAATAAAATTTCCACCTCTCACTAGAGGGAGCCAAATACCACTTCCACTATCACCTCACACTTGAGGGATAACAACTCAATCACCTCTCACTAAAGGGATATTACAATCAATGGAAGGTTTACAACTTGGTGGTCTATCTCAACCACAAACCAAATCTTTTCTCACTAAACAAAGATCCTATAGATAGGATAGATATATAAGCTCAAGTGTGAGAAATAAAGAGTTTGAAAATCAAAATCACAAAGAAAAACTCTTGGAAAAATTTCTAGAGAGATATAAAAATGAAGATCAAAACCAATCCCAAAGACTTTCTTTTTCTTTGAATTTTCCAACCCTTTTTAAAACAAATAAAAATCAAATCTTTAAGCTTAAAAACTCTTTTGAAAACTTGTATTAAAACACTTGTAAAGTGAGAAATTTAGCTCTTTAAATTCTTATTGAAAACAACCAAGAAATGGGGTATTTATGCCCTCATTTCAAATCTGCCCGTTGGTAGCTGAAAATGGCCAGATTGCCCTTCCGGTCGACCGGCCGGTCGACGGCCAACGGTCACAATTTTGACCGTTGCGCCTGCCGATCGACCGCCCGGTCGACCGGGATGGATCTAGAGAGCAATGGCTCTCTGGCCGGACGACCTCCGATCGACCGAAGCCGGATACAGAGAGCAGACTCTCTGTCCGGTCGACCGCTCGGTCGACCGGAGGCTTTTCCAGAGAGCAGAGCTCTCTGGCGGTCGACCGACCCGGTCGACAGGCCTCCCCAGCTTGGCTGCGTGCACGCTCTGTGCACGTCGGTCGACCGGCCCGGTCGACCGCCCACTGTTACGGTCAACCGGCAGTCAGCCAGTCCAGCCTAATATAGGTCTTAAAAACTTGGGTATTTATCTTTAATTAAATCCCATAAAAACACATAAATTCCACAAAAATCAGTTCATGTTATATCTTTGAAATACAAACATGTTTGAGTAAAAAATCAAATCATGCTACAAACATTTTGAACCAATTTTGTGACTTAGAAAATTTTCCTTAAACAAAATTCTGTATTTTTCAAAACTTGGATTTTTTAAATGAAAATCTGATTTTTCCAAAACACATGTAAATACAAAAATATGATATTTAAACAACTTTGAAGCATATAGTATATGGATAGAATCCAATATACATGAAAGGTATTATATCTATGTTTTTGACATTAAATCCAAAAATAGGTTTTGTCTAAATACAAAACTCCAAACACATGAATAGTATCTCAAAATAAGTTTTTCTAAGTATATGAAGTATAGATGTATATAGATCAAATCTAATATACATTAAACCATGTAAACTTGTTTTGATTCTATCTATTCATGAAAACCAAGATCGGTTAAACCGAAAACCAAAACCAAAACATGAAACGTGTATGTGTTGTGAACTTGAGTATATCACACTATCTAATCTTTACAATGGATCTAAACAAAATCTTAACTAAACAAACCGAAGCCTTCTTGTCTCCAAGTCAACTTGATCAAACGCGATCCAACGAGTTTGACTCTATCCGAGTGCTAGATGTGAACTTGACGCTCGAGTTCTTGAATCACCATGTGAAAGCTCCAAAACACCTTTATTGAAGCTAATTACCTACTAATAACTGATCAAATATCTGAAACTAAATATCACAAGATTATTAGTAAACTATAATTACATGAGTTAATCATCATCAAAACTAGAGTGGAAGGCCTCTGGGCCAACAATCTCCCCCTTCTTGATGATGAAAAACTATGGAGTTATATATGCATGGATTAAAGTTAAGCTTCATAGAAGCTCCTCCTTAACTCATGCATAGCAATAAACAAGTAGAGATATGTCATGAATGTTATAAACATAACCATGCTTTTGATACCAAATTTTAAAATAAACATGTTCTTAAATAATTGCTCTTGATACCAATAAAAATTTCAATAAAAGCTCTTGATACCAACAAAGCAAAAACAACAAAATATGTTTTTGATACTAATATCCATGCTCTTGATACCAATATCAACAAAACATAAAATAAATATTTTTAACATAAACTTTGATATAAACTTAAATAAACATGCATATATACTAAATACTTCTCCCCCTTTTGTCAATCATCAACAAGGGGTTAAAGTAAAAAAAATGCTCTCTCACTTTTTGTCAGAAACAAAAATCAACAAAGGGGTGCAAACAATAAAGGTTATAAATAGAGAAGATGTTAAGCTTCCCTTGCATATAATCAATACAAATCAAAACATTATAATATCAATTGAAAAAAATATATCAATCTAGTGTAAAGGTATACATTGAAACATCATGATACCAAATGATGATACCAATTGAAAATAAACTAAACATTTTGAAGAAACTAACAAAAATTTGATATCAATTGAAAGATATAAACATAAAGGTAATCTTGATATCAATTGTAAAAATTAGTACCAATTGAAATATTTATACTTTGATACCAATTTGAAAAACATAAACTAATCTTTGTGGTTAAACACGAAACTCATTTTACAATAGAGATACCAAATAGAGAATAATATCAATTTAATATTTTTGATACCAATAT